>CARXXK010000003.1:74796161-74924163 GCA_949089665.1 Macrosiphum euphorbiae | reverse complement strand
ACGCACACATTGCTCCGGTAGACGGTACGGTAACGATACCTACGGTAACGGTAGCGATAAAATTGAGCTCATAGTTTTATATGAGGCAAACCACATTGGTACGATATTATCGGATCGGTGAACGGTAATCGCGCCGATAATCTTTGTGCGGTAAAGTTTAAAACTAAACGAATGTAATTAAATGTAGATACGCACATTGCTGCGATAAATCGCCGGTACGGTAAAAAATATCGTATCGTGCTCCGATATTTTTTTAACGTTGCATACACGATAATTACCGTCTACCGGGCCGATAAATATTAATAGCAATAATGTTTATCTATTTTGTAATAATTATGACATACATAATATGAAGCTGTTTAGCTGTTTAGTTGTACAACTATATTACCATTATGGCATTAAGTGCTATATGTTATACGTACTACCTTAAGGTACCTAATATAATTATATTATTAAGTATTAAAATTACAGTAGGTATATCATAATAATTAATATTAATAATAAGTTTTTTATCAAATATACTCCTATACTCCCATTCTGCAAATGTGGGCAAAAATTACCTTTAGTTAGTTAAGTTAAGTCAAGTCAACATTTAGAAAGCTATATAATTTAAGATTTAATAAACATTATACTTCACTCTTAAGCTTAAAGTTAACACCTGAAAAAATATGAACTTAACTCAGTTATATAATTACTTTTTAATTTAGCTTTAAGTAAAAGCATTTTGATCAAAGTATAGTACCTACGTATATTATTAATTTATTATAATTTTTTGATATAGAGTTTCTTTACAATTAATAATAAGAAAATTAAGACATTAGGTACCTACACATATATTAAGACTTGTATTATAGGCTCATTTACAGAGAAATTATCGTCTTGTGGGAAGGGAAGGGCTTATAACAAAAATATTAATATTAATTTTACATAGCTGTCGGAAAAAAAAATATTTTTGAAAATAAATTGGGAGGGTATGAACCTCAAAATGTCTATATGTGTGTCAGATATATCGTACCGCATTACCGCAGCAGTGTGTGCTGGTTGTAACGAAAAACGTTCCGGTACGATATTTTACCGTCCGGTAACTCATATCGTTACCGGATCAGTGTGCAAGCTCCGACGGTAAAGATTACCGCACAAATAAAATATTGATTACCGTATCGTTACCGTACCGTCTACCGCAGCAGTGTGTGCGCACCTTAATACTTTCCCGGTTTATTGTGTGCAATTTTTCTCGCGTAAATGTGTAATGTTTTAAATCGTAGATCGTACCGCTGTAACGTGGAGGTAGAACGAACAGAATCATACTGTTGGGGGACCACTTGGTAATTTGTACCTGTGAACCGGTGAACCGAACAAAAGTTACCGATAGTTTATAATCGAAGACCGTGATAACAAGAGTTCCGCTTATCACTAATCGCTTGTCTAATGTTTTCGTAGTTTTTACTTTGCGTGCATTGTGACGGATTATAACTTTTTTTTTAATTTTTACCGTGTGTGTTTGACCGGCTAAACAATAAATAGGTGCTTTTCAAACGTTTAATGTCAATAATACAAACAATACCTATCTCGTCGAATTTGTGACTGTGAAACCAAAAAGTTATAATACGACACGCGATACCTAACCACCAAACTAGGTATTCTGTGGATGACTGGATTAACTACCACGAGAAAACATACACCTCAAAACACACAATCTTCGGTCTATAGGAGACCGGAATACAGTGTGTCGTATACATTCCAAGACCGTGTGATCGAGGCTACCCACGTCCATTGATCAAATTTTTTTCCAAAGTTCCAACTGCATACAATACGGACAATTGTCTACTGATACGGTTAACTTCAATATCCTACTTGTCGAATTGGTCTTGGTGGTTGCACTATTATATTAATTATTTTAACTTTATTTTTGATAATAGAATATAACAATACCATGCCTAAGTGTATAGTGTGCGGTAATAGATCTATTAAAACTAATGCTAAAAGGGAAGGAGTTAGATATCATGGGTGAGTATCAATTTGTTCTAGAAATTTACTCACTTAAACTGTTGTGTATAAATCGCACATTGATTTTTGAATCATATTATTGACATTATTCATTGACCTGGTGCGGGATACTCTGAAATAATTTTGAACCGGTCTAGCCTAATAATTTCTACTTACTGATTATTTTCCTGGAACAAGTCTAGTTTACCGGGCACATTTTTTTTTGAAATTTTTTTTTTTGAAAAGGGTTGTTTTGACGAGTTAAGAACGATGGTGCAAAAATAAAATTGCGGAAATGATTATTTTGGAAGTTATAGCTTCCCAAAGTTAACGATTTTACGTTTATACGCGTGCGCGCAACACTACTATAATGCCGCTCGGAGGACCTCGAGTTTGGCGACCGGAGGACTTTTTTAATTGTTTTTATTGTGATGGCATACCCAATTAAATAACTATATTACTATTCCTATTATAATAAAATTATATTATTAATTACCTATATCTTTTATAGATAACCAAATTACCTATAGTTAATTACCTACAGTAAGCAGGGCAGTGATTACACAGTTTGCGACACTCGTCGCTACGCTCCTCGGCGCCGTCGCTCCGCTCCGCAAATCGAAAATATCCCCCGATTTGTTGTGTAAAACCACCTCAGGTGAACCTCGGTTTTCCTCAAAAATTCCCGGAAACTTATCGTTCAAAAGTTATGGAAGTTCCAAGTTGCAGTGATTACGCGTGTATCGGCACTCGTCGCTGCGCTCCTCGGCGCCTTCGCTCCGCTCCGCAAATCCGAAATCGAAAATATCCCCCGACTTGCTATGCAACACCACCTTAAGTAGGTTACAGGGTAAGTTATGTCGTATTATATGGGCAGTGTTACACAGTTGACGGCACTCGTCGCTACGCTCCTCGGCGCCGTCGCTCCACTCAGAAAATCGAAAATATCCATCGACTTGCTATGCAACAACACCTCAAGTAGTTCACAGGGTAATTACTAATTAGTAATTACTAATTGTTGTATCAGTTATCATAAAAGATAAAAACAATTAAAAAAGTCCGCCGGTTGCCAAACTCGAGGTCCTCCACGCGGCATTATAGTAGTGTTGCGCGCACGCGTATAAACGTAAAATCGTTAACTTTGGGAAGCTATAACTTCCAAAATAATCATTTCCGCAATTTTATTTTTGCACCATCGTTCTTAACTCGTCAAAACAACCCTTTTCAAAAAAAAAAATTTCAAAAAAAAAGGTGCCCGGTAAACTAGACTTATACCATTTTCCTAATCTAACATTAACGATTTACTGTATTCATTGATATATTTTTTTATATAGATTTCCCAAGAACGATAACTTAAGAAGAGAATGGTTTAAAGTTTTAGGGATTGATCGTTGTCATAAATGGCAACGGATATGCAGTAACCATTTTATAGAAGAGAACTATAAAACTGGAAAAAAGCGATATTTACTTCCAAATGCTATTCCCCAACCTAATAATCGAAATGGTTTTCCTTCTAAGTAATACTTCTTGAACTCTATAATTTAATTTTTCATTTTCAATAGTATTTTTTATTTTTATATAGTTATGCTACTCAAAGTAATCATGCTGAATCTGGAAATAATGGAATTTACCCATTGGAACAAAATATTATAAGGTGAGTTAATGAAAATTGTATTTGACTAGATTATGGTTTTACAATTATTAAAAAGTATAGAAAATTGGCTTATTATGATGAAAGTGATTACTTAGATTCTGAATTTTACAGAGAGGAGAATATTGAAAATTCTACTGTCAATAATTTTATATCACCAAGCTCGTCATCTATACTTCCTGAAAACAATGAAGTTATGCCGGTCAGTAAACAAGTACTAATATTTTTAATAAACATGGTCTATACAGTCTAATATCTTTAACTGTTTTATGATTTTCCATGCTTTTCTTATTGAATATGTAGGAACTTGGTTTTCAACGTCCGGGTTTCTCTTTTTTAGTAATTTAGTGCTTCTAATTAATCATCAGTTATATTTTTGTCCACTTTTATTTATAAAATAATTAGTAGTTTGACCCCCAAGATGTGTATCTTTTTGGAAAACTCACGGGATATATTTTTTAGCCACTACTAGCGTATTTTTAGGAAATAACTACTGTAATTAATCGGGGATCTGTGTGATTCATTTAAGCATTTAACTATAGTGTCAAGGTCTTTTGTGAAAAGAAAACCAGTCCTATTTCCTGAAGTTCCATTTCACAATATCAATCTTAACAGTGGTACTATTTTAGAAGTATCATAAAGGTATATAAAATGTAATATATATAAAATACTTTTTTTGTTTATAAATAGAAGAGTAGCTGTAAATATTTGTTAATAATTTAAAATTATAATAATACTATCTGAATTACCTGGCATTGCTCGGCATTCCTTTTGGATGTAACACACTGTGGAAGCAATGTCTTTTTAAGTTTAAATGATATTATATTTTAATGAATAGCCATCCCACCCGGTATTGTCTGTGAGATTCGATTGTGATTACTCGAGCCGTATATTATCGCGGAGCCCGTGTGGTAAATACGTTAATTAATGGCTAATGCTTACATAATATAAACCACTATTTTGTAAAATATAAAATCAAAATGGTCAACTAATAACTCCCAAACAAAGCTGTGTGTATATTTACTATAAGGAAATAATCATCTTGTAGGCTATTCATTGTATCATAATAAATGAATAAATATGTACACACAACTTGTTTTGCATCATATTATACAGAACGGCCAAAGAGGTACTGAGAATCATCGATTTTAAATATCAATAATTGTTCTTAGCTTACACCTGAACAATATTGCAATGGTTGGGAAAGTTTAGCTGGGTTATGGAGTGTTGTATAGTAGTGAGTATTATGCTGATTCTATATTATTTTTAAGTCAGTACTTTGTAGTTCATTATTTTGATTACAAAGACATGGAAGGAACCATGCCCTCTAGTTTCTACAAAAAATAGTCCTTAGACTATCCTAAATATATAGACTATACAAACTAGACTATTGAATGTTATATCACTAAAATATGTATTTAGCTCATATTATATTTTAATTTGTACTTTATAATTGGCGACCTAGCTGTTTCTAATTTTAATATGAATTTTGTGTTTAAATTTTGAAGGACCATACTTTAGGATCTGGATTACGATGTTCCGTTAAAAACTGCTTTAACAGGCATTCAGAGAATCTTAGTATGTTTAGATGTCCTAAGGATTACACATTGAGAAAAATGTGGATAGAAAAATGTGGAATAAATGAAGATGCTCCTGAAATAGAAATAAGTGCTATAAGAGTGTGTAGTACTCATTTTGAACTAGACTGTTTCACAAATACTGCATTAAAGAACAGATTAAAACCAGGCTCGGTTCCATTATTATTTTTAGATAGTGGTAAGAAAATAATTGATTTTTTGTTATTTTATTTTGTATTAATTTTTTAATTATTAATAAGCATTCTATTATTATAGTTTAGGTAAATACAAGGTTTTATTTATTTATTTATTTTGCTATATGATGTAATAACTTTCATATTTTTCTTTAAAAAAGAAAAAAATGAACAATATTATAAATGCAGTAAAAACACTAGTTCAAAACCACAATTCCCTTTTCTTTATATTAATATATATATATATATATATATACGTATATATTTTAATAATGTCAAGTTGCAATTTCAATCTGTAATTTTTCATTAAAACATTTTAATTTTAATTCATTCCATATTAATTTTCAAAATGCTATCCTTAATGACCTCGGAAAATATAAAACTTACTTATTTTTGTTGGATAACCATGCTTAAAATAGTAATTTTTCCTCTTAAATCAGTTAATCCAAGATAATGATTTAGGAATGTCCTTTTAAATAATCTTTCTCTGATGTTATATTTCTTTTTTAGAATAAAATTGTATTTAAAATCTATATAATAATTTACAATTAAAATTATTTTTTTCAAATTATTAGCACCTGAGTCAACTAATGAGGTGTCTGTATTCAGTATATGTGAAGATCAATTCATAAGTCCAATAGATAATGAAGCTGCTGAACAGTTGTCAGAAGAAGAAAAAAACAATGAAATAGGTACTAAGTAAAAAATTCTTACTAAAATCCATTTTAACGTGTAATTTAAATCCAACATTGAAATCAAATACTGATAAAATTAATAATCTTACAGATAATACTTCCATGATAATTGACCTTACAATTGATGATTCATCTAATAGTTCTTTGTCCATTACTTTGGAACCAATTGAGGAAAGAACCTCACAATGTATTATAATGGATGTTTGCAATACTGAAGATTTTACAATGGACAAACACGGGTTTATTTTTGAAATGTTTAAGAAAGCTGTACTACCTAGTTTATATTGGAAGAGTGAACATCTTGGTGAACAATATGCAACAGGTTTTTATCAACGAGATACTTTTGATGTAATTGTGAAGAAAGTTTTTTTTCATAATAACCTTGTGCCAACTATACAAATATATGGCAAGAAATATGAATATAAAATGTCTATTACAACAATAAAAGATGTAGACGATCTTTTAGAAAAATTAGACAGCATTGAAAGATGTTATGGTAGGGATGGATTTGTCTTTGAAGAATGTATAGGGTACCGTGAAAATAGTGAAGATAGTATGTGTTCTGGCTGTCAAGGGTTGGTAGAAGATCGATATTTGCAAGGAATGAAAGCAAAATTTGAATCTATACACCATACTATGGAAAGTTTTAACAACAGAGTGAGTTTACTGGATTATCTTAAGTCTTAAAATAAGACACTCGTTCTTTGATTAACTATTAATATTTTTGAAATATATATATATTATTTACTTTTTTTGTCACTATTATTGTTTTAATTGTTTAATTTTTAATTTGTTAAAATTTTTATGGTGCATATTTTGCATATTTTGACATTTATAGTTTTGTTTCATAATAAAATAATTTAATACGTGTACTCATAGGTGTAAACGGTTTTCCCAGGGAATTAATTTTTTTCTTATAAATAAAAACTACCGACCAAACACAAATTATTATTTAGGTATGGACCTACCTAAGTAAATTTCTTTTATGAGACACTTTTGATGTTAAGAGGACACCACACAGACAGTTGTTGTCTCCATCTTATAAGTGCGTAATATAGCAAATTTAAGCTTAGCAGATAACATTTAGCTCTGTTAGTTTAAAATTTAGAGAGAATCGACTATTATAAAACTTGATGGTAAGAACATTATCTGTGTTCTTGTGGTGTTTAATTTTTTTACGATTATACTGTATTTAAGTGAGTTATGAACCTTTTTAATTTACGTTATATTATGTATGTATAATTTGTTAAAAAATTGAACTATCGTAAACTATGGTAAGAAGATTATCTGTGTTGGTTACACAGATAATTTTCTTACCATCAAGTTTCATAATAGGTCAATTCACTCTAATTTTTAAACTAACAGAGCTAAAAGTTATTTGCTGTGCGTACATTTGTTATGTTATGCATTTGTAGGACAAAGAGGACAAATATCCGTGTGGCGTTCACTTAATTGATTCCTAATTTTCTTACAGATTAAAACTTCCTACAAAATAAAGATATTTTAAAGAAAAGTATTAATAGTAGCGTTTCATAATTTTAAATTAAACATTCAGAAAATAAATGCATTTTTGAGTGCATATTTGAAAATTTTAGTGCATAATATATATTAATATATTTATGAATTTTTAAGATTTTTAGAGCCTCAATAGTTGGTTATTAATGCATAAAACTCCGCCCTCTAGCTATAAGTATTTGAAACTTTAACCAATGAAGTATACATACTCCAAATAATATTATGCTTATGTAAATCAAAATATATGTTTTAATTCAAAAGGTTAAAAAACCTAAAATGGCTTATTGTATAATAATTTTGATAAAAATATTGTTTTGTAACGAGTTAATATTATGTAAATACATTTTTTTTCAAAAACATTTATTTTCTGTAAGAACGAGTGTCATAAGTTAAATGGAAAACCCTGTATTTTAATTACTTATTAAAATAATTAATATTTTAATTACATTATTTTATAGTTGGCTGAAAAGAAAGAAACCATTTTAGCTTTAAGAAAAAGAATGGCAGAAATGAAAAATCGACAACGTAGACTTTATACTTTATAAAGCGTTATAAACACCTATAATTTCAAATACACAATAAGCTCAAGAAAACCAACTTTGATTAAAAAAAAAAAATATTTTTTATGTATTTCAAAACTATGAAGAATGTGAAAAAAATTAGATTTGATATGTCTTTAATTATAGTATATATATAGAATTATATTACAAAGTTACTTTTTGACATTATTTTTAATTTAATTTATCTTTAATTATATTTTTGATGTAGATGGTATTGGTTCTTCTTGTTCCTTATCCGCTGTGCCATAATTTAATGTGTAGGTACCATAGAAACTGAAACTTTTAGCAAAAATAATAAATTTCATGAACATCATAAATTAATATTATACAAATAAATACCCTGTTATTTTAGATGGTATTACATTATAAGTTGCTTTTGATGATTGTAATAGAGCAAAATATTTTACATCGCGCAATTCTATTTTTATGATTTTATCAGTTTCACTAAGGAATTTATCTATATCATCATTCCATAAGGTCAGTGTTATCTAGTAAATGTAAAAATATTAATGGTTTTTATTGTTGAAGCCTTGCTTTATCGCTGTCATCAATTAAATGTATATTATTTTTTTTTTAATTTAAAATTTACCTACTGTCTTGTTTTGTTTTACGACTATTACGTCAAGTTTATTTTTAAATTTGATGAATTCAAACTCAAATTTTTTTATGGTACTGAGATCACTTTGAATTTTTTAGACTTCAGATTTCTCAGTTAATAATATCTCGAATTCATGACCTAGACAATTAAAATTTGAATATGCCCTTCATATTGACCCATTGGTTACAGAGTAAATATTTTGGATCTAAAAATATTGAAATACATATACCTATAAATACATATACCTATGGAATATATTTATTTGAATAATAAAATATTTTTCGTTCTAAACATACTTAAAAAATACGGTAAAATTTATCAACCATGAATCCGAATGCTACACATCTAATTTCAGAGCTTTCATCACTTAAATCAATATTGAATACTTTATTTTCTCCTTGCGAATTTTGAAATTTTCTAATAGAGGTTTTATTTATGACCCATACTCTAATAATCCATTTACAAACTGAATTGTAAAATTAAATCTGTCATATAATAAGCTTTCTTTTCTTTTAAAAACTTTTTTAATTAACATGAGTAATTTATATATAAACTGTGTACGTGGAACCTATTTTTAAATTTTCAATCCTTAGCTATAAAAGTTGAACATTTTATACATTTTTAACTACAAAATAATTATTAAATTTGAAATTTGATAAATATTTAGTCAACATTTGAACTTTCAATGCTTATAAAAAAAATGCGTGCCTATGTATTTTTAATATTTTTCAACTGCTATTGTAACAATATAATATCAGGTATTAATTGTATTACATTTTTACACATTTTGGCCCAACAGATAAGACTTTATTGATATTCATAGAAAAAAAAAAAAAAAAAGGTAAGTTTTTCGTTTTTGAATTACAACAAAATAACAAAACCGCTACATGAGAAATCAAGTGACTGTCCAGTATGGTAAGAATATGAACATCAAACGCTCAAAAATATTTATTATATATATTTTATCTATGCTATTAAAAAAAATTGAAATATAATAGGTACCTATAATCAATTCCAAAATAATTACATTAGGCACTTATAACGCGTTATACATAAAAAAAAAACCCTGATACTATCATGGATATATAATAGTGTACTTTAGAAGTTTTAAGTACGCACGAATAATATTATACAATCACAACAAAATAACTAAAATAGTTATTCTAGGTTTTTTAATATGTAATTTCGTCCAAATTTGAAATTAAAATGTCTGTAAAAAATAAGTGTGTTTATATATTTTTTAGATTTTTTGGTTACAGTATGAATAATTAAAGAGAATCTTTGTTTTAAATTTTCAACTCTTAGTTATAAAAACTGAATATTTTATAATTTTTTAATTCCAACGATTGATCATTTTCGAGATTTTGATATATTTTGTCAAAATTCCAACTTTAAATGCTTATAAAAAAAAATCGTGACCAAGGATTTTTAATATTTTTGATGTGCCTTTGAAACAATATAGTAGGAGCCTTGTATTAAATTTTCAAGCTTTCGCAACCAACAAATAAAATTTTATTGATATTTTCAGAAAAAAAACTAAAAAAAGATGGAAAATGAAAATGTCCCTAAACAGTTCAAAATAAATCAAAATATTTCAAAAACGTTATCGTGTATATAAAATGCAAATTTAAACAACCAGTGAAAATTTCATGTATATACGTTCGTTTCTTTTAGAGTAACACCAAAACCCAATATCGATTTTTTGGAAAACCGATTTTGCGTAAAAATTCCCGTTTTTCCTTAATTTTTATGTTGTTTTTCCCGGCGCTTGTGAAAACTACTGGGAAATTTTTGACCCCCCAAAGTACCAACAAGATTCACTTTCCTATCAGAAAAGCTACTGTTGGAGAAAATCCAAGCACTTTAACTGTCCTAAAACGTGATGACAGACACAAAAAAAAATTTAATAACACACATCATTGTAAAATCAATACATTCATCGTTTCACTCAGAATCTAAAAAATAAAAAAGTGGGTAAGTGGATGTCGCTCTGCTGTACAGTAGGTTACAAGTGGGTCACTGTATAATGGATGCTATTAAATTTGAATTCAATGATACAATATCATTGTATAAGAAAAACGATTCTGAGCGAAAACGGTATGTCAGTCTAGGTTTAAGACAAATTATAAACATATCCATAAATTGACCTATAATAAATTTCAAATTAATCATATCACATTATCACAATATCCATTAGGTACTTATAACACGTTATACATCAACATCAATAACAAACCCTGATACTATCATAGATATAATAGTACACTTTAGAAGTTTCAAGTAGGTACCCACGAATAATATTATATAATCACAATTACTCTCTTTAGCACTGAGAATGATCTTTCTGTTGGTCAGTTGCTAATTTGTGTACACAGCAATCTCAAAGAAATATCAATGTAAGGATAAATATTTACCAAATTTTTTGTCTTATAAATGCACACATATCTTGTATGGTATTTAGTGCGTCAGTATCAACATTTTATAAATTCCCTTTGCTTTTGAAACCACTTTTTTTATCTGAACATTCATCGTGCAATAACTTTATTGTCTTCACCAGTAACAAAAACTAAAAAATTATCAAAACGGTGGCAGCCTAGGGTGCCTGGGCTGCCACTGCAATTTTTTAAAGGTGCCGGTAAACCGTGTTTTAAATCAGAACGGTCAACATTTATTTTTTTTTTAAAACTTGATTTCTGTGTGCGTAGGTACCGTAATAATTACCATTTACTTACAAAGATATGTTTAACAAAATTAGGCAGATAATAATATCTTTATTTAACATGTATTGTCAAATTGATTTCCTGATTTCGGAAATCGGAAAAACCTACTATAAAGACTTGAGACAGACGACCGAGACGGTACGGTACACATAAATGGATCAAAATTTCCGAAAAAAAAAAAAACGTTTTCCGAAAAATTGAAAAATAATAATAAATAATTTATAATAGTATACAAATATAATATTATCGTATCAGTCATTTCCGCCAATGAAATTTTGTTTTTACATGTTTTCGTAATTATTATTTATTAATATTGTCATTACTCATTTGTCAATGGTTTGCTGTCTATATATTTTCTACAACTTACAAGTCAGTCTTCGTGCGGCGTTCATCGTAACAGGTAGTGTGTACACCTATCCCGCTCGCTTATCTTTACCGTCGCGCGTGTTTATAAATCAAAGTTCAGTGTATGGTGCAACATGGCAAAAACCAATACTTCCCAACATTCGGGCCACAAACGTACTAGTAGCGCGGCCCTGTCTCCGCGGCTAACCAACAAAAATAGATACACACCAATCGCAAATCATGAAGATCAAAATGTTGATAACCTCGAAGAAGAGGACATGGATCTCGAAGAGGTAAAACAAAAAATTCCTCCACTGTATATATATGAAATCGATGATTAGGTACATTATGTTCCTTGATAAGATCACACCTATGATAGTAGACAATTTTAACATAAATAATAAAAATGTATTCTTGAAATTAAATCTAACAACTGTCGACGACTATCGTACAATCACCAAATACCTATCTGAAATTAAAATAAAATACCACACTTATCAACTTCCCGAAGAACGAAATCTATCAGTTATAATCAGAAACATGCCAACTTCCATCCCTGAAGAAACAATATTCAAGGCCCTTGTTGAGCTAAAATTCAATGTCACATCGGTCACTCGTCTCCAAAACCGTTACAAATCCCCTATCCCAATCGTAGCTGTCTTACTAGACAAATCGGAAAAAAATATTTTTTTACTTGATCGCCTACTACACTGCGTTATCGCAGTTGAGAGCCGCAAAAGCGATTCGTCCATACCACAATGTAAAAACTGCCAACGCTTCCAACATACAAAAAATTTTTGTAATCTTCCCCCTAGATGCGTCAAATGCCTAGAAAACCACCATTATTCTGAATGCACCAAAGACATAAACACCCCACCTACATGCGTCAATTGCAATGAAAGTCATCCTGCCAATTATCGAGGTTGTAAAATTTATAAGCAAATTAAAATTAAAAATAGCTCCAAACGTTTCAGGAACGCTCCTAAGCATATAATGCAATCGAGCAATTTAAACGATAATAATAATACTAAAACCCCAGCCTATACTGTCGATCACATAAATACCCAAAATCAAGACCCAATCCAAATAACTCAAAACTTAAGCAACACTCCAACCTACGCCGAAAAAACAAAAAAAAAAACTAATCAACATCAAAAAGAAGAAATCAACAACTCAAATATCACTAACGAGCTTATAAAGTCATTAATGCCACTAATCAGCTCACTCATCTCACAGATTATTAAAAAAGTTATCGAAAATCTACCAGCTCTATTAAATAATATCAATGTCGTTTAATAATTTAAATAATATTAAGCTAGTTATCATTAATTGGAATGCCAATGGAATTAAGCAAAATCGTAACACATTTGCAGCGTTCTTATCAGCACATAATGTCGATATCGCTTGCGTAAGCGAAACACATCTAATCGCTAATGACAAAATTAAATTTAATGGGTACACCACTTATCGCAAAGATAGGCTAGCGGTACGACCATCAGGCGGTGTCGCTATAATAATTAAAACAAAAATTAAACATCAACAATCATATCTACCTACATTGAAAACTCTTGAAGCAGTAGCAATATCTATTTCAATAAATCACTCAATCACAACAATAATTAGTGCTTACCAGTCACCTAGCTTTCAAATGTACACAAATGACTTTGACAAAATATTAAATAGCTATCAAAGAATTTTGCTAGTTGGTGATCTAAACTGCAAACACACGACTTGGAACTGCAAAGTTACAAATGCAAACGGACGTAAATTATTCAATTATCTCTCAAACAGTTCCACGATAATGAGTGCTCCAGATACACCTACCTACTTCCCATATGATCAAAATAGAAATTCTGATATATTAGACGTAATTTTACAAAAATCGATTCGTTTTTCCATTCACCAAGAACCACTATACGAACTCGATTCAGACCATTTGCCTGTAAAAATTACAATAGATGCATCTCTATCATTTTCAACACCCACCCGTAAACTTATCACCGGCAAACCAGATTGGGAAAAATTCAAACAACATATCACTCAAAATCTAATTATTCCCAAAAATATTTTGAACATTCCCAATGCAGATAATGCGGTAAAACATTTACGCGAAATCATTTGCCAAGCGGCCGACACATGCTCAGCAAAACAAAACACGATAACAAATTACAGTCCTAATCAACTTCCCCATACAATATTAAAATTAATCAAATCAAAACATCAAACGAGGAGACTCTGGCAAATACATAGACTACCACAAGATCGAAAAAAATTAAATTATCTAACAAAAAAGGTTAAAAACTCACTCGAAGAACACAGAATTAACTGCTATCAAAAATATTTATCTACAATCCACCCTGCTGACTCTAATTTATGGATTGCAACCAAAAGATTAATCAAACCGAATACCAATGAAATTCCCCCCTTAAAAGCGGGAGATGCTTATCTAAATACAGAAGCTGATAAATGCGAATTGCTTGCTCATACTCTCGAAAATGCATTCACTTTAAACAGCTCACAAGATAACTCTATAAACTATCTAGTTCAACAAAAACTTAATGAGCCTGATATTCAACCACAAAATATTTTACCATACTCAAGCCCTAACGAAATCTTAAATATAATCAAAAATTTACCAAAAAGAAAATCACCCGGACACGATTTAATCACTAATACTATCCTAAAAAATATTCCCAAAAAAGCGATAACATATTTATCCATCTTATTCAATTCCCTAATAAAAATTGGATACTTTCCTACAGAATGGAAATTGGCCACAATAATACTGTTCAAAAAACCAGGTAAAGATAATTCTAATCCCAGCAATTACAGACCTATAAGCCTACTGTCCTCAGTTTCAAAAATATTTGAAAAAATTATTCACTTAAGGCTTACTAATTACTTAAATGCAATAAATGCTATCCCTCATTTCCAATTTGGATTCAAATCAAACCACTCCACTGCTCAACAACTTCTGCGACTAACGGAGCATATAAATGATGGATTTGAAAAAAAACTACATACAGGGGCAGCCTTCTTAGACATAGCCCAAGCCTTCGATCGGGTCTGGCACGACGGACTTTTATATAAATTAAAAACATTAAACACTCCAACCGAAATATATAATCTAATTAAATCCTACCTCTCCGATCGCTGCTTTAAAGTTCGAATCAACGATACTACATCGGGAACAAAACAAATTAACGCAGGAGTACCACAAGGTTCAAAAATTTCACCTTTACTTTTTAACTTATACGTCTCGGACTTCCCTACAACAAATAATACTGAAGTAGCACTATACGCTGATGACAGTGCTATATACTCAAGCGCCAAAGACACCGAAACAATAACCCAAAATATTCAAGCCCACCTGAATGAAATTCAAAAATGGGGAGATAAATGGAAAATTATGTTAAACCCCCCATAAGAGCACTGCGGTACTCTTCTCCAACCGACGCCCGAAAACTCCTGGTAACTTAAATTTGTGTGGTAATAATATTCCTTGGTCACCTAAAATAAAATACCTAGGTGTAGTTCTGGACAGAAAATTAACTTGGAATCCACATATCACCTCCAAACTACAACAAGGATACCAGAGGCTAAAAATACTATACCCATTGATCAACCGACAAACTGCTTTAAGCTGGAGATGTTCTCTTTTATTATATAAACAAATTCTACGACCGTTACTTCTATACGCAGTCCCTGTGTGGGGAAATTGTGCAAAAACCCACATCCACAAAATACAAGTTTTCCAATCAAAAGTTTTGAGAACCATTTCTAATGCTCCATGGTTTGTACGAAATGATGCACTTCACAAAGATTTTCAGCTACCCACAATAACAGAGTACATAAAAAAATTAACTATCAACTTCTTCGATCACATCAATTATGCTCATAGTGCGAAATTTTATAAGCTAAGTGACCCACCTTCTGTACGCCGACTCAAGCGTGGACGCCCACACGACCTATTGTTATAACTATTATTTATTAATATATTATTATTTTTGTTTTTATTTTTTTTTTTTTCTTCCGTTTTGTAAATATTTAAAACGTAGTCGATATAGTTTCTATTTTTACTAATAATTTTTCTAATTATTACTAATTGTTATATTTTTTTCCAAATGTTAAAAAAAAAAAATGTATCTAATCAACACTAAGTTAAGATGACATATGTCAGTAAAACTTTATTTAATAAAAAAAAAAAAAAAAAAAAAAAACAACTTACAAGTAAAATTAATTATATAACATTTAAAAATACAGGTGATTTATTTTCGGGGAAATACACCATTCCACATAAATCCCAATTTTACATGTAACTACGTTATTTTTAGAATAAATATTAAAATATCGGTATTTATTCATTTAAGGGGCCTCACTACCACTTTTTTTTTTGTCAAAAACTACTGTTTCTAATTCCAACGATACGTATCGACAATTATAACGATTTTCATTCTGAAAAAATATTCTGATTGTCCGTAATATATACAAGAGAACAATCGAGCCACATTTTTAATTTTTTTAATTTAAATTGCAATAAAAATTGTAAAAAATTCAAAAAAAGTACAAAATTTTCACCTTAAATATTTAATTAACTAAATACAATTTTAAAAATGTGCCTCGATCGATCCCTCGTACATGCTGTGGAAAATAAGAATATTTTGTCAGAATGAAAATCGAGGTAATCGTTGAGACGTAATGTTGGAATTAGAATCGTATGTTTGAGTGAAAAATAAACATTTTTGCATGATCACAATATTATATATTGACATATTGTGTGTGCGAGTGCGTGCGAGAGCCCTCCGCACCGCTACAATTGACCCACACTAATAATCATTTACGACTAACACGTAGATCTCGGGTGGTGACGACGAGATTAGAAATTGCCTAAATGATTCTCCTTAAATCAATGGCATTGCGAGGCCCCTTAAGAGGGCTGCACCGTAGCATATTTTAAGGAGTACAATTTAGGCAATTCATGTGACATATAAATTAATACTGTGTCTATGTGCGAGTAGTAAAATATGAACATTAGTGTGCGTAATCCGTTATCACCTTGATTGCGCGAATTCTGCTAATTCGGCGGGCGCATGAGCGGGTGTCTTTCCAGTTAGCAGTCTTTGTTATCATTCATATAAGAGTATTCATAACAAAATAATATTGTAAATAATAATAATATTATGTTGTTTGAGGTTTGTCTGTGTCTTTCACTGTTTTACTTTTAACTGTTTATTTAAAAATGTATTACTAAATTTTAAAATACACTTTATTAATTATGATAATGGTTAGTGCTTAATTAAGTGCTATGTAACATATTCAATATACCTTTCTAATAAATTATTTTTTTTTTTAACTATTTTTTCCTAGTATTTTTTTCCTTGGACTTTTTTTCTACAAACTTTTCATCATTTACCAAAACTAAAAAAATTGAAAACTGAAAATGTCCGTAAACAGATCAAAAAGAGTCAAAATATTTTCAGAAAATGCTAATTTAAACATTCAGTGAAATTTTCATGTATCTACAGTTGTTCGTTTTTGAATTGCAACAAAATAAGGAAATCGCTACACGAGTAATCGAGTGAAAATCCAATGTTGTAAAAATTTGAATTTCAAACGCTCATAAAAATTTAATTTGACTGTCCGGTAGAGATTTTTTTATTGATAAAGGTAGATAATCTTATAAGGAATCTTGTGTTTCATTTTCAAATCTTAGATTTAAAAAGAAAAATTTTTCCGAATTCTTAACTCAAAATAATTTGCTAATTTTCGTGATTTTCCATATTTTGTCAATTTTTGAACTTTAAATGCTTATAAAAAAAAATTGTGACTAAGGATTTTTAATATTTTTCATCTGCCTTTGAAACAATATATTAGGAGCCTTCTATTAAATTTTCAAGCTTTCGCAACCAACAAATAAAATGTTATTGATATTTTTAGAAAAAAAACTAAAAAAAAATGGAAAATGAAAATGTCCCTAAACAGTTCAAAATAAATCAAAATATTTTGAAAATGTTATCGTGTATAGAAAATGCAAATATAAACAACCAGTGAAAATTTCATGTATATACGTTCATTTGTTATAGAGTTACACCAATAACCAAAATCGATTTTGTCGAAAACTGATTTTGCGTAAAAATTCCCGTTTTCCTTAATTTTTCTTTTGTTTTTCCCGGCGCTTTTGAAAACTACTGGGAAATTTAAATTTTGGCCTCCCCCATGCACCAACGATATTCACTTTCCAATCGAACAAGATACTGAAGTCGAAAATCGAAGCATTTTTTCGACTACTTATCGTGTACACAGACACAAAAAAAAGAAATAAAAAAAGAAAAAAACACACATCATTGTAAAATCAATACTTTCATCGTTTCACTCAGAATCTAAAAATAAAAAATAAAAAATAAAAAAATATATAAAAACACACATCATTGTAAAATCAATACATTCATCGTTCCATTCGGAATCTAAAAAACTTATTTCCAAATTAATCACATTTTCAAAATGCGATTATCTGCAATAACTCTGAACGTTTGTCAATTAAATGCCGTGAGTTTTCCGTTGTGTCGTATTTATATCATTTATTTGTAATATTTATTGCTCCCTGCTGTTTATTATTTACCCGCGATGATACTTAGTAAATAAAATTCTATTGTTATGTATAAATAAAAGGGAGGAAATACTTTTTATACGCCGTACCATTTTAAACGTGTCTGATTGCTAAATCACCCAAAACGGCTGTGCTCCGCTGGCAGACAACTCATACTGTGTCCGGTTCTTGTCAACAATCTCAGTATACATATTCAAAAAAATAAAACTGATGAACCGAACCGTCTATGACTAAGATAATCGAGTACCTATACACAATCTTAAGGTTTGAAGTTTGAACTGAAATTAAAATCATTTATTTCAAAGTCGATTCATTCTTTATCGTATCGCATTTTTATGCCAAACATTTTTATTTCACTTTGATAAAATATTTTAACCTTATACTGATTTGTTTGTATTTGACATTATATTATGTTCATTTACAGATCAAGTACGCCCATTGATTTTGTTTATGTTTATAAAATATATAATGGACGAGTGTTTGACATTCATTTTTCGATGGCCGTGCAAAAGAACCGTGAAAAAATATATTTCATTGAGAAATGCACTCTTAATAATATTGTCAAAGTAAAAAAACATACAAATGTAACAGTCATTACGAATTTATTATAATAAATTCAACGAGACGTTTAAATGCATTTATATGTTCTAAATCTTAAACAAAAATGTTTTACAGAATAATTAATGAGGCTACTAAATTTTAAATTTAAAGTTGTACAAGTTATATATTAAAGTTTAACGTGCACAATTTATATTAATTGTTTTCGCCTATGGACAATTATATACAATTACATCCGATGAATGGCGATCGAAGGGCAGTCTGCGGTGTCGTTATATGATGTAAGACACTATATTATACATGTATACCAGACACCCATACCAGCTACCCATATATTAGATATGCACGTGTATATACATATGTGAGTTATACCGCGTGTAATTACTGGTAATATATTTTTTGATGGTATACAACCGAAATTAAAACGGAATCGACTCTAAATACGTTTTATGATTTATAGCGATTTACATTGAAATCGACATTTTTCCCTCTTCGCGGAAGTCCCTTGCAGGGCTTACGAAATGTGTTCGACACGACCGACCACAGGTCTTCCGCAATGTGACTTGCACCGAAAAATTCACGCATTTTTTTTTTTTATTAAAAACGGCGTCGATCTCAGTCGTACTTAAGTCAACTGAGGAACGTATTGCGTGGACTCGGCCCGCAGCGTTCCACGTAAAATAATATATAAAAAAAGGTGGGCAAGTGGGTGTCGCTCTGCTGTACAGTAGGTTACAAGTGGGTAACAGTATAATGGATGGTATTAAATTTGAATTCAATGATATATTATCATTGTATAAGAAAAACGATTCTGAGCGGTGACGGTATGTCAGTCTATGTATAAGACATATTATATACATATCTATGGTGTTAAACAAAAAATTGACCTATAATAGGTACCTACAATAAATTCCAAATTAATCATATCACAATATCCATTAGATACTTATAACGCGTTATACATCAACAAAAACCGTGATACTATCATAGATATATAATAGTACACTTTAGAAGTTTCAAGTACCCGCGAATAATATTATTCAATCACAACAAAATAACTAAAATAGTTATTCTAGGTTTTTTAATATGTAATTTCGTCCAAATTTGAATTTAAAATGTCTGTAAAAATTAAGTGTGTTCATATATTTTTTAGATTTTTTGGTTACTGTATGAATTATTTAAGAGAATCTTTGTTTTAAATTTTCAACTCTTAGTTATAAAAACTGAACATTTTATAATTTTTTAATTCCAACGATTGATCATTTTCGAGATTTTGATAAATTTTGTCAAAATTCCAACTTTAAATGCTTACCACTATGTGCAGGTATACTCTATATAGGTGATCCTGGAGATCGTATCCAGCCTATCCATTTACAACGTTTGTGACGGATTGCTAGACACTCAAACTTTTAACATTCCCGCCAAAGCGTCTAGCCTTATCTCCAATCCATATCACTAATCCTTATCAGTTATCACAAATCCTAAACTTTCGTCTTACAACCTTTGCGACTTTTATAATTCATTGTCTCCAAAATCGGTACCCACTCTCAGCGATTCCCACGGGCCCCGAGTTATACTTAGAGCTAGTATTATATAATATTAATAATATGCACACATATAGTATAATATATAGAATACTTTTCAATTAAAACAATATAAAAACGTATAAGCTATTATAATATTAATGATTATATTATGCTCAAAATTTTATCAATAAAACCAAAAAATAAATGATTACTAATATCTTTCTTTTAAAGAATAAAATTATTATACATTATATGTATATATTATTATATAATATTAATATGCGCACTTGTATAGTATATTATATACAAATATCTTTATGATTAAAACAATATAAAAACTTATTAACTTTGACAACTCGAGTTTAAGAATTAAATGAAATTAATAGATAATAAACTATAAATATACTATATTATAATATTAAAAATATGCACACATATAATATATTATATAAATTACTTTTCATTTAAACAATATAAAAAACGTATAAGCTATTATAGTATTGATGACAATATTATGCTCAAAAATTTATCAATAAAACCAAAAAAAAAAAAATGATTACTTATATCATTCTTTAAAAGAATAAAATTATTATAAATAATATGTAAATATTATTATAAAATATTAATATGCGCACTTGTATAGTATAATAAATATAAATAACTTTATAATGAAAACAAAATAAAAACTTATTAACTTTGACAACTGGAGTTTAAGAATTAAATGAAAATAATAGATAATAATATAAAAACATACTATATAATATAAATTATGTGCACACATAAATTACAATATATAAATTACTTTATAATTAAAACAATATAAAAACTCATTAACTTTTAGAACTGGAGTTTAAGAATTAAATGAAAATAATATATAATGATATATAAATTACTTTTCAATGAAAACAATATAAAAAACATATAAGCTAAAATAATATTGACAATTATATTTTGCTCAAATAAAAAGTATGTTCTAAAAAAATATAGTTTTATCAATAAAACCAAAAAATAAAGGATTTAAGTTTCCTTTCTCTTGAAAGTATAAAATTATTATACATTATATGTATATATTATTATATAATATTAATATGTGCAGTTGTATAGTATAATAAATATAAATATCTTTATAATTAAAACTAAATAAAATCTTATTAACTCATACAACTGGAGTTTATGAATTTAATGAAAATATTAGATGATAATATATATATAAATTATATAATATTAATAATATGCACACATATAGTATAATATATAAAATACTTTTCAATTAAAACAATATAATTTTATCAATAAAACCAAAAAATAAAGGATTTAAGTTTCCTTTTCTCTTGAAAAAATAAAATTATTATACATTATATGTATATATTATTTTATAATATTAATATGCGCACTTGTATAGTATATTATATACAAATATCTTTATGATTAAAACAAAATAAAAACTTATTAACTCTTACAACTCGAGTTTAAGAATTAAATGAAATTAATAGATAATAAACTATAAATATACTATATTATAATATAAAAATATGGACACATATTATATATTATATAAATTAATTTTCATTTAAACAATATAAAAAACGTATAAGCTATTATAGTATTGATGACAATATTATGCTCAAAAATTTATCAATAAAACCAAAAAAAAAATGATACTTACTACTTACTACTTATATCATTCTTTAAAAGAATAAAATTATTATAAATAATATGTAAATATGATTATAAAATATTAATATGCGCACTTGTATAGTATAATAAATATAAATAACTTTATAATGAAAACAAAATAAAAACTTATTAACTTTGACAACTGGAGTTTAAGAATTAAATGAAAATAATAGATAATAATATAAAAACATAATATATAATATAAATTATGTGCACACATAAATTACAATATATAAATTACTTTATAATTAAAACAATATAAAAACTTATTAACTTTTACTACTGGAGTTTAAGAATTAAATGAAAATAATAGATAATAATATATAAATTACTTTTCAATTAAAACAATATAAAAAAACGTATAAGCTATTATAATATTGATGATTATATTATGCTTAAAATTTTATCAATAAAACCAAAAAAAAATGATTACAATTTTCTTTCTTTTAATAGAAAAAAATTATTATACATAATATGTATCAATTATTAAATAATATTAATATGTGCACTTGTATAGTATAATATATATAATAATCTTTATAATTATAACAAAATAAAAACTTATTAACTTTTACAACTGGATTTAAGAATTAAATGAAAATAATAGATAATAATATATAAATTACTTTTCAATTAAAACAACAATATAAAAAAACGTATAAGCTATTATAATATTGATGATTATATTATGCTCAAATAAAAAGTTTGTTCTAAAACAATATAATTTTATCAATAAAACCAAAAGACAAAGGATTTAAGTTTCCTTTCTCTTGAAAGAATAATATTATTATACATAATATGTAAATAGTATTAAATAATATTAATATGCGCACTTGTATAGTATAATAAATATAAATAACTTTATAATGAAAACAAAATAAAAACTTATTAACTTTTAAAACTGGAGTTTAATAATTAAATGAAAATAATAGATAATAATATATTAATTACTTTTCAATTAAAACAATATAAAAAAACGTATAAGCTGTTATAATATTGATGATTATATTATGCTCAAATAAAAAGTATGTTCTAAAACAATATAATTTTATCAATAAAACTAAAAAATAAAGGATTTAAGTTTCCTTTCACTTGAAAGAATAAATATATTATACATTATAATATGTAAATATTATTATATTATATTAATATGCGAACTTGTATAGTATAATAAATATAAATATCTTTATAATTAAAACAAAATAAAATCTTATTAACTCTTACAACTCGAGTTTAAGAATTGAATGAAAATATTAGATGAAAATATATGTATATAATATATAATATTAATAATATGCACACATATAGTAAAATATATAAAATAATTTTCAATTAAAATAATATAAATAACGTATAAGCTATTATAATATTGATGATTATATTATGCTCAAAATATTATCAATAAAACCAAAAAAATAATGATTACAATTTTCTTTCTTTTAATAGAATAAAATTACTATACATAATATGTATATATAATTAAATAATATTAATATGTGCACTTGCATAGTATAATATATATAATAATCTTTATAATGAAAACAAATTAAAAACTTATTAACTCTTACAACTCGGGTTTAAGAATTAAATGAAAATAATTGATAATAATATATAAATATACTATATAATATTAACAATATGCATACATACAATAAAATATATAAATTACTTTTCAATTTAAACAATATAAAAATGTATAAGCTATTATAATATTGATGACAATATTATGCTCAAATAAAAAGTATGTTCTAAAACAATATAATTTTATCAATAAAATGTTTATCAACGTTACTTCTAGACAATATTTCCATGGACCAGTGTTGGGTTGTACATTTCTATATTATTAACAAATTCTTCAGATTTATTTGTCGCTCCATCATAACCATCTGATTCGACTACTCCTATATAAAAATGTTATTCAAAATATTCAATTTTTTTTTTTACAGAGATTAATTAAAAACAATAATTATTATTATATTCACCAGGTATGTATCGAGAAATATATTGTCAATAAAAGACCATACTCCATCATTGGTCTACAGGCCTCAATACTGTGAAGAAATATTGATCTATCATTAACACTGATAACATACATAAAACCTTCCAAAACTTCTATATTAACAACTTCATGACACAGACAGTTCTTCAACTAGGTAGTTTATGTATGGGATCTTAATGATTGACAGACTTCAAATGTTTTGATAGCCAAATCTCTTATCTATGAAATTAAATGTTTTACAAATTTAAATAAAAAATAAAATATATATTAACTTCATATAAACAATGATTGCGTATACCCACACGCAAATCACTTCTGTAGTCATAATAGTTACCTATGTATGAACACTGACAACAAGGACCACTACACCGAATTGTATTTGGAATGATTCTTCTGTAAAAGAAATTGAAAAGATTCTAATACAAAACCATGAAATAAATAAATTATAATAATAATAAATAAAATATATTAAATCATAATGAAGGAATATAAACATAAAAATAATATTTACATTTAGAATTATTTTTCAGAAGTTGCTCTTGAACCACGTTATTTACTATTCACCGGGTGTTGATGCAAAAAATGGCAAACGCACTTTTTCATTAATACTGGCAATCCATTTTCTCCAATCCAAATACGCTTAACCCATTTAATAACACATTCAAAGGCCTACAACAATAAATAAATAAAATTAAAATAAAATATAACAAAATATATCTAACTGAATACTTGTCTAAAAATATGGAATCACGTTTCATGCCAGGATTGGATTTTTAATTTGCAGATCAACATATTTGAATAGAATATGAATCAAATTGTATAATCTCAATATTTTGATAATATACTTTAATAGTAAAATTAATATTTATTTATTGATAATTATAATTGTTATAAGCAGGTAGTCTGTAGTTAAATTATATTTAACTTACTATTTATTATTTATATCTACACACTACTGCTTATTGTGATTAATTGTTTGAAACATAAATATTTTATAGGTACACAGCATACCACAGTGGCTTTGGAATTAATAAGAGATTTAATACTTAAAAATTAAAAATTAACATTAACTGTTATGATTATAACATAGTATAATATACCCATTACACCCATCCACTCATTTATGTTATTTTATAAAACATACAATTCCAGTATAGTCACTTTAAGTTGCAACTGTTTATATAAAATTATGTTATATTAATTAATGTACAAGCTAAGTGAGTTGATTATCCATACAACATTAAAATACAAAGACCTAAAGAACTAAAAAACATTTTTTGTTAACTTACTTTTTCCTCAAATGGAACAGCAAAGTCATTATAGGAAATAATCTAAACACATTTTTCACAGGATAAAGATAAGAACTCATTAACTTTAACCATTTCTATGAAAATATTTATGATTATTTATATATATCAAGATGTAAAGAGTTATGTTCTATATTATATATCAGGCATGTCAAACTCAAAGTATCAAGTGGGCCAAATATCCAAGAATCTTCATTTCTAAAAACAAAAATAATATTATTATGTTATTAATATTTATTTTACAAGCAAATAAAATCACTTTCAACATACTTACCTAGACTGTGGTCTTCAAATAGTCGTTTAACAGAGTGAGGGTGCATTGAGAATATAACATTTCTTCGTTTACATCCATTGGTTTCTAAACAATTAAAAATGATAATTCATTACATTTTTGACATTATAAATTTATAAACAAGTACATTTTACTATTAAAAAAAAGTGGATAAGTATGTTACAAGTGGGTCATTGTATAATGGATTGTATTAAACTTGAATTCAATGATAATATTCTATCATTGTATAAGCAAAACGATTCTGAGCGGAGACGGTCTATTAGACTAGATATTTTATATTGTCATTAATTATTAAATCATGCAAGTTGAATTAGTATTATAATATTATTATTTTTTAATCGTTTCTATGTTAATACACAAAGCGTTAGAAATAAAAATCCAATTTTAAGCGTTTTTTCGTAATTTTTTGGTGGTTTTTGCCTTGGCATTAAACTATTGATAAAATCGAAAAATGACTCCTCTAAAGTACCATCTTGATCCAATTTGCTAAAAGATAAGGTACTATATGTTGAAATCGAAGCACTCTTTCTGGTAGAAATTTTGTATACAGGATATAAAAAGAAGAAAAAAACATAAATAAATAAACACCATTGTAAAACCACTAGCTTCCTCACTCCGCTCAGAATCTAAAAAAAGTAACCTACATACCTGATGTATATTCAATAAAAACTAAATTTGGCATGAGAAATGAAATTATGAATATCATTGATTTAGTTAGCTATTGGGAATATGTGATACTTGTAAAATAAAATTTAAAAAAAAACTTTTTAGCATTTTAATTCAACACAAAATTAATTCCAAAAATAATAAACTTAAGAATATAACCGAGTAAAAAATACTTACGTAGAGTAACTTAATAATAACTGAGGATGTTAATTACTGACTAGGAAATGTTGATCCAAACAGCAGTCAGCAATATTCACTCTCACGAGTCATACACTTGATATACTTTGGAAAATTGTAATCAAGTACCTAACAAGTAAAAATAGTATAAAATACCTATTTCAATTAAATAAAATGAGATCGACGGTGAAAAATTGTATTGTACCTACCTGCATTATAGAACTGTAGAAGTTCGACATTATTGAATGGGTTTTGGTAAACCACAGATGTCTATGCTTATTAAGTATAAAGTATGAACTGCTACAGGCACTATAATAGTATAACTATTTAATTCTTAGCCCTTGGGGTAATAAATGAATTAATTAAGAAAAAAAAGAAGTGTGGCGATCATCCAAACATTAAATTGATTAAAACTTTTATAAAAAATAAACAAGTAATAATAACAATGAATATTATTGATAATAATTGTTGGTGTAATGTTATCACAAACGTAATGTTTGGCGCCATTTCTGTGTTGTACCTAGTCGATTAATTTTAGGTGCATAACGAAATTATAAAATATTTTTTAATATAATAACGCAATTAATGGATTGTGGACAGTGTTATTGTGTAAGATTATTTAAAAACCATAAAAATCGATTTTAAACGAATTAGTTGTATCTATGTGGCGAGAATGAAAACAAATTTTCCACTGAAATCCTTTTAACATTACACAACAACGATTTTTTTCTTTCTTATTTTAATTAGAAATCATTTTACTTTTATTATAATATAAGTTTATAAATAATAACCATGTTCAATAGGCATAATGTTATGTATTTTTTTTTTAATTTTAAATTTTTCCAAAACGTTTTTACTGTAATAATTAGATAACAATATTGGTATATAAACATATTATACCTAATCATTAAAACAATTTATATTTTCTTCCTTTATTCGCAATGCTTGTGTAGGCGGAATATAGAGAGTTAAAATGAATATTTATTATATGATAAGATTAAACTCGCTATATACCTACTTAACATTGAAAAAGGAATTAAAAGAAAAATAATAATATTCTTATAAATTGAACGATTGTTATTTCATATGATATTTTGTACCTATTCGAATAAAGGTAAATTTTAATTATCTTGTAATGGCAATAGCCAAAAGTAATTTTTTTTTTTTATTACGTGCAATTTGAAAATTAAGATTTCTAGTTGTATGAATTATATTTTTTTTTTATAATATGACGTATTGTAGGTACTATTTTGATATAATCGTGACATAAAAAATCGATACATATTTTAACAAAAGATTTTTTAATAATTAATGTGTACAAAAAATATGTCATCATTTTGCGGTTAGAGATAAAAAAATATTCAGTTTTTATAACTAAGGCTTGCAAATTGAATACAAGATCTTTCATAAGTGTTTATTATCGAAACCCAAAAATTAAAATGTACCTATATATTATTATTATGCAACATTTGTGTTTTAATAATATTTTAAAATACAATGTTTTCTGCAATAGTTAATTCGAACTATCGTATTACTAACAGTAAAATAAATTATTTTAATAGCAATGTAAATAAATCACAAAACATATTCTTAGTAATATTAATATAGGCTGACAGATTGTATTCGCTTAGGATGGTTTTTGGTATTGGGCATTGGTAAATGGTAATCCCTGATCAATACGTTCAAGACATTCATTATTTATATAACTATTAACGTTTTTGAAAATATTTTCTACACCATTTTAAGTCGTTAATAAACCTAAAACAAATATTTCTTCTATTTTGGATTCTAAGCGGAGCGATGTATTTTTTTTACAATAATGTGTGTTTTATATTTAAATTTAAATTTTATTTTTATATGTGTGTCCGTCATCACCTTTTAGGATAGCAAAAATGCATAGGTTTCCTTCAACAGCATCTTTTCTGATAGGAAAGTGAAAATAGATAGTGCTTTCAAAAGTAAAAATTTAAAGTTTTCAAAAGCGCTAGGAAAAACAAAAAAAATTAAGGAAAAACGGGAATTTTTAATACCTACGTAGTTATGAAATATATATTATATTAGACGTTTTTAACTACCTATGTGATTCCTACACTCTAATTTTTCAATCATGAGATTATAATATATAGATAAATTTATTATTTATATTTTGTTAAAAAATGTACAATGCAAGATTATATTGTTTTCATATTATTATGTATTTGTATTGAGATTTTTATAATAGAAATATTAATAATAATGTCAATACAAATAAGATACGTTATTTTGTTATTTATAATGATTTGGTTTTAAATTATTTAAATTGTTAAACTTTTTTTTTACTTTGTTTATTCATTTTCTGTTCGTTCTTTCTCCGTTTCGCTTCCAGTATATTGTTTGGATTTCGAATAGGCATTGATCTTGGGTGTCTTGGATCTACTAACTCCGGTAATAAACAATTGAAATAAAAATCATTTAGTTTAGGAAACATATTTTTTGTCTGCAACAAAGTATCATCTGTTTCAATTTTTTCATACTTGATTCCTTTTCTAGTCCAACAAGCTATAATTCCATATTTTCGCTTAGTAATGTGTAACTGTCCCTGAACTTGGTAGTAATATTTGTTTATATCTTCTCGAGTGTATAATTAGGTAGGTACCTATCTTATGAGTTAAAATTTGATGGTGCAAAACTACTTACCAAAATGATTTTAAATATTGTTAGCATAACAACACGACATTTGTTTCAAATTAATCAATTGACAAATTACCGTTATGGAGGCGAAACTACAAGATATAATTCTTGTCCAAAGTAGGCCCATTCGACGGTACCTGCCACCTATAGTGTAATACTGTGTATAGCTGGTAGGTAGGTACAATCTACATAATATTATTTCAAAAGCGTATCACACTCGACAAGTGACTGAATAAGTTAGGTACCTAATAAGTAATCTTCTCAAGTATATTATGAATTTGGTGCATTTATTTCCTGTGAAGTATTTTTCCAGCGTTATAATTTCTGATGTAAGGTATATTCGTGATATTTTGTAAGGTATTTTATTACCTACATTCGCGTATAATATTTTCATGTGTACCTAATAATTTCCGGATTATTACCTAAGTACGTAATACTTTCCCGATGTATTCATTCCCGCGTAATAATTGTTCGTTTGTAATTTTTCTCGTGTTCATGTGTAATGTTTTAGATCGTACAATCGTACGGCGTACGTGGAGGTAGAAATAACAGATATTATTACTATTACTGATTTATAATCCAAGACCGTGATTACAAGAGTTCCGATTATCACTAGTCGGTTGTCTTTTGTTTTCGTAGTTTTCGTGACAGAATATTATTTTGTACCGTGTGTGTTTGTCTGGCTAAATAATAAATAGGTAATTTTCAAACATTCATTTTTAATAATGCAAATAATATCTCATCAAATTTGTGACTGAAATCAGAAAGTTGAAAATGTCCCTAAACAGTTCAAAATAAATCAAAATATTTTGGAAATGTTATCGTGTATAGAAAATGCAAATATAAACAACCTCTGAAAATTGCATGTATCTACGGTCATTTGTTTTAATGTTACACCAAAAACCAAAATCGATTTTGTCGAAAACTGATTTTGCGTAAAAATTCCCGTTTTCCTTAATTTTTCCTTATGTTTTTCCCGGCGCTTTTGAAAACTCCTGGGAAATTTAAATTTTGGCCTCCTCCATGCACCAACGATATTCACTTTCCAATCGAACAAGATACTGAAGTTGAAAAACGAAGCATTATTTCGAATACTTATCGTGTACACGGACACAAAAAAAAATAAAAAAACACATCATTGTAAAATCAATACATTCATCGTTCCACTCAGAATCTGAAATTGGGCAAGTGGTATAGCTGGTTCACTGAATTCATTGATTTCAAAATTGTAATTATGTACCTACCTACTTTATAGTTAATTAATTACCTATATCGAATCCGCAAAATAAAATTTCATATTTTTAACTGCGATGACTTGATATAGATTTTTATATTACCTAGCATTTTCAGCATTGATACGGCACAACAACATTGATGTGTAAATAAAAAGAAATATCTACCAAGCTGCAAGTGCCTACCTAGGTTTATAGGTAAGTATTTGAAAATTAGTATTTAGGCAATAAGTGATCTTCTCGAGTGTATAATTAGGTAGGTACCTATCTTATGAGTTAAAATTTGATGGTGCAAAACTACTTACCAAAATGATTTTAAATATTGTTAGCATAACAACACGACATTTGTTTCACATTAATCAATTGACAAGAAACCGTTAGGGAGGAAATATTTTTGCCAAAGTTGTCCGATTCGACGGTACCTGGTAATTAAACTGTACCAATACTGTGTAAAATATGGTAGGTATAGGATTATAATATTATTTTAACCACGTATCACACTCGACAAGTGAATGAACATCGAGTGCCTAAATAAAATACCTATCGTTTATGGCAATTTTCTTTTAAGACAAATTATAAACGTATAAATAGAATAGTGGGCTCTACTGACTTCATTAATTTTAAAACAATAACTATATTAAGGTAAATGTACCTACTTACTTTATAATTAATTATACCTATGTGTTATATATGTTATACGCAGGGTAGGGTGTCAGCACTGCATTAGTCATAAGAGGGCGACCAGTGGTGACGACGGGCAGTCAGTCAGTGCTGTGCGATAGTGCCCATGTGAGTGGTTCAGTGTCGGATGCTGACACTTGTGCCAATGCGTGTAATAAACTGAATCTGTGTTATGTATCGTTTATATAGTAAAGTTATTTCATGTTACAATAAAGTGAATCTTGTATAGTTTTAATCAATGAGTTGCAAATTCTATGAGTATATTGCTAACAATTCAGAAGTGGGATTTATTGCTACCTAACGGGGAAAGTGCGACCTCGTCCGTAGCAAACGCCGAAAACGGTTGCGGTACCGTCGTGAGTGCGATTCATTAACGCGTTAACTCTTGTGTGTAAGTTTCGTTCGTTTTGAATTATTTTCTTTATTGTAAGAAAAACGTGGTTTGTGCGACATTTTTTTTTAAGTTCGAACATAACCTCAAATATTTGTTGTGAGGTTAACGATAAACGTGAGCGTTGTGTACCTAGGTAACTGCGGTTTCCGTTATCTCTTATCACCTTATCATAGTGGAGGTAAACAAGAGATATGGGAAATGAAACCGATGCAAATTCGAACAGTTCGCCTGTACAGGGTGATATGGCTGACTTGGTGCGCGCAATGCTCGAACAGAACAGACTGCGTGAGCAGCAGATGGAGCAAATAATAACCAAATTAATGGACAACCAGAAAACGACGACACCGATGATGCTACCTAATCTGACGAAGACGATCCCAATGTTTAATGGCGAAACAGGTGATACTGATGCGGCTGCGGAGTGGTTGAATGCGTTGAAAACCGCCGCGCAATTAAACGGTTGGCCTGACGAGAGTACGTTGGAAGCGGGACGCTCTTATTTAGAGGGAGCAGCGAGGAACTGGTATCTCAGTCACATGGTTGAACTAAACACTTTTGCTAAATTCTCTAAATCGTTCGAAGCTATGTTTATGGCACCAGAAGAAGTAACAGAAACATGGAAGAGAATGTACGAGCGTGTACAACAAAAGAATGAAACGGTTTTCGCTTATTTCCACGACAAAGTGCGGATGTGTCGCCGGTTGAAATTATCCATGAGTGAAACCAAGAAAATGATTTGCGTCGGGTTACATTCTCGAGATATGTCAAGTGCATTAATGAGTAATGGACATGTACGTGAAGAGGAGTTGATGGCTGACATTCGTGAATACAACGAGGTGAGTTTAATACGTGGTGAACGTTTCCGTAGTACGTCGACACCGAGTAGACAATTAATCGCCGCGAAAAGTACAAGTGTACCGAAGGTCGGTACGGATAAACAGAATACAATTACAAGTAGTCCAATTAAGAAAGAGTTTCGTAAAACTTATGATGGACCTCGTTGTTACAATTGTCAACTGACCGGACATGTTGCAAGGGATTGTACGCAACCACGACGACCACTTAAATGCACTAAGTGTAAATTGGAAGGACATACATCTAAATATTGTGAAGTAGCCAATACGCCGGATGTGAGTCTAGTGAGTTGTCAAACTAAAAGTAAATTCATGTATTACATTAAAGAAGTGCGTATCAACGACAACAAGAAAACCGTCCGAGGTCTAGTCGATACCGGTAGTGCTTTCACTATTATAACAAAGACTATTGCAAAGTCCTATGGTCTTGAGGTGCGACCTAAAACGGTAAACATGTACGTCTACGGAAATGCTCAATCAATAGCAAGTTATGGTGAAACACAAGCGACCATCCATATTGATGAAGTGAGTGAGCTCATCACACTGGTGGTAGTTGACGACCAAATCCAACAATACGATATAATAATTGGCCGTTCCTTTACTGACTGTGAAAATGTCACATTTATCAAAACAACGGATCAATTACAGTTTGCCTACGGTATGATGATGCCATATCAGGAGGGAGGTGTTCCATATGAGTCCACTAGTAAACAAATAGTGCGAGTGGTTGGCGAAAACGAAAACATACCGGCCAATAGTATGAAGATGATAAAGGTAAATGCAGGTGACCATGATGTAGAGGTAATGCTCATCAATGAGGAAGATACTGCGATAAGGCTGAACAGGGATCAATCGGTAGGAGTTATCCGAGGTGGTCGGAAGTCTACTGAAAACAACCATGATGTAAAGACACCCATAACTGCGGAGATGGTGAAGTATGGTTCGACACTTTCCAGTGACGAAGTAGACAGATTAGTGCATTTACTAAATCGATACCGTGAGTGTTTCGCATTTAATTTAAATGAGCTCGGGTGTACCGATGTTCTAGCGATGGATATTGTGGATGATGGTAAACCAGTGATGAGCAAACCATACCGAGCCAGCGCATCTGAACGAGAAACAATTAGTCGCATAGTACAGGAGTGGAAGGAGGCGGGCATTGTCACTGAAACAAAATCAGCTTATGCGTCACCAGTACTATTAGTTACAAAAAAAGATGGCGACGCAAGACTTGTGGTTGACTATAGAAAGTTGAATGCTCAAACGGTGAGAAAAGTTTTTCCTACTCCTAATATAGACGAGCACCTGGAAACCCTACATGGAGCAACGTTGTTTACAACTCTTGATCTTGCCTCCGGTTACCTACAGGTACCTCTAACTGAAACGTCTAAAGAGAAAACTGCGTTTATCACACCGAGTGAGTCGGGTCAATTCGAACGAATGGTTTTCGGTCTCATCAACGCACCCTATGAATTTTCGAGGTTGATGCAACGAATATTACAACCATTGAAAAACAAAGTCGCTATGTGGTACTTGGACGATATTCTGGTACCATCAACATCGTTCCAGGACTTGATAAATCGGTTGAGTCAAGTATTCGATGCACTTAGAGAAGCAAAACTGACTCTCAAGTTGAGTAAATGTCATTTTGGATGCACTGAAGTAGCATATTTAGGATTTATGTTGTCAGCAGCTGGAGTGAGGCCTGGTGATCAAAAGGCCATAGCCATACAACAATATCCAAAACCTAAAAACAAACATGAAGTGAGACGATTTCTTGGTTTATGTGGGTTTTTCAGAAGGTTCATTCCACGTTATGCGGAGATAGCCCGACCAATAAGCGACTTACTTCGGGATAATGAGCAATTTGTGTGGACAGAGACTCAGGAGGAAGCGTACAACAATCTGAAGGCCAGGTTGGTCAGTAAACCAGTGCTCCAAGTCTTCAACCCTAATGCGGATACTGAATTACACTGTGACGCTAGCAGTGTGGGTCTGAGTGGCATGTTGCTTCAACGAGGTGAAGGTAAGAGGTTACACTTGGTGCATGCTGTATCAAAAAAGACTACCTCAGCTGAACGACATTACCACTCGAGCAAGCAGGAGCTAATGGCAGTGGTCTGGAGTATGTGTAGATTGCGACCTTATTTAATTGGGATTAAATTTTTAGTTGTTACAGATTGTCAGGCAATAGTACATCTTAATACCCAAAAGACTCTGAACCCCCAAGTAGCGCGTTGGGCAACGCTCCTAAGTGAGTATAATTTTGATATAAAGCATCGTCCAGGCAGTAGGATGGATCATATTGATGCCTTGAGTCGTGCGCCGACAAGCATGTCACAGGACACTGAAACTGAATTATTGGACGAGCACATGGAAGTGTTTATTGCTATGACCGAGGAGGATCAGGTGATAGCAATGCAGCAGGCAGATGTGAAACTGAAAGCAATCATGAGTATCCTTAGTCAAGAAGAATCAGAACATACAACAACCGAAGCTGAAAGAGTGAAAGATTACCAACTTCACCATGGTATGTTATATAGGAAGGTGACGGTGGACAACAACGAAACAAGGTTATTATGGGTAGTACCTGAGTCAATGCGAAAGAGTATAGTGGTAAGGTTCCATGACTTGGCGGGTCATTTCGCAGTGGACCGGACAGTCAGTAAGATAAAAGAAAAGTACTACTTCCCAATGATGCGCAGATACGTGAAGATGCACATTAATTGCTGTCCTGAGTGCATACTAATTAAAACCCCCCGAGGAAGACAGCCTGGTGAGCTTCACCCCATTACCCCAGGTAAACGACCGTTCGAGGTGATCAACGTTGATCACATTGGTCCGTTTATGAAATCAACAAAAGGTAACAGTCATATTATAGTGTTGATTGACAATTTAACCAAATATGTTAAGCTATATCCAGTGAAGAGCTGTGGCACAGAGGCGGTAGTGACAAACTTACAGTTATTTGTGAAGTCATTTGGGACGCCAAGGCGAATTATCAGCGACCGAGGGACGGCCTTCACGTCTAAGGCATTCGAAGCATTCTGTGTACAATATGGTATTCGCCATACGTTGAACTCGGTGAGACACCCACAATCCAATGGACAGGTGGAACGTGTCAACAGCACCCTAGTTCCGGTAATGCAGTCAACTATGGAGTCGGATCGGACCTGGGATAAACGTATATCTGACATCGAGTGTCATTTGAATAATGCTTATAACAAAACAATCGGTGATACACCTTTTCATGTATTATACGGATATTATCCAAGTTTTAGGGACGGAGTGTTGCAGCATGTGACAACAAACGAGGTATGGGACTCTGCAGCAGAGATTCAAAACAAAATCCGGGAACGCATATCTAGAGAACATCAGCAATGGAAGCAACGGTACGATTCTAAGCATGTCAAGCCAATACGTTATGAGGTTGGAGAAGTGGTATTCATACGCAGACCACCAGAAGCCACAGGGGAGTCAACAAAATTGCAGTTCAAATACCGTGGCCCACTGGTAGTTACTGAGGTACTACCTAATGATGTTTATCGAGTGGCAGGGCTACGCGTCGAAGCTGGAAAACGTTATGTGACTGTCGTTCACGTTTCACATATTAAGGGATATCATCTACCAGCAAATGAGGAACCAAACGAAGACTCAACAGTGATGGGGCATGAGGAAGAAGATATGAAGCATGAGGAAGAAGACATGAAGCATGAGGAAGAAGACATGAAGCATGAGGAAGAAGACATGAAGCATGAGGAAGAAGACAGACCACGAGATGTACCCAATACCGAAGAGATAGAAGTAAAGAAGTCAGAAGTAAAAGACAAACAACCCAAACGTGTAAAGAAAACACCAGCTTGGCATTCATCTTACCAGATGTAAAAAAAAAAAAAAAAAAAAATAAACAAATAAATATGAACTGTTTTAAAATGTTATTATGTGATATGTGCGATATAAGCACTAACTAATTCTTTTAGTAAAATGTAAACTGTTAGGTATAATTAAATATTAAGGATGTAATTAAAATGTAAAGTGTTCACTTAAGCGAGGACACTTAAGGGTCAGGACGCCCGAATGTTATATATGTTATACGCAGGGTAGGGTGTCAGCACTGCATTAGTCATAAGAGGGCGACCAGTGGTGACGACGGGCAGTCAGTCAGTGCTGTGCGATAGTGCCCATGTGAGTGGTTCAGTGTCGGATGCTGACACTTGTGCCAATGCGTGTAATAAACTGAATCTGTGTTATGTATCGTTTATATAGTAAAGTTATTTCATGTTACAATAAAGTGAATCTTGTATAGTTTTAATCAATGAGTTGCAAATTCTATGAGTATATTGCTAACATATGTAACGAATATGACATAACTACATTGATGTGTAAATATAGGCCAGTACTACAAATGTATGAAATAAAAAGAAATATTTACCTACCTACCAAGTTGCGAGGTGCCTACCTGGCTACCTAGGTTCATAAGTATTTATTTGTAAATTAGTAGGTATTAGGCAATAATAGTGATCTTCTCGAATGAATACTTTGGTAGGTACCTATCTAATTAGTTAAAATTTGATGCTGCGACACTACCTACCAGGTTATATTTAAATATTGTTAAGATAACAACACAATATTTGTTTTACATTAATTAATTGTCAGGAGGATTTTTGCTCAAAGTTGGCCCATTCGATGGTACTTGGTACCTATAGACACTGTATAGCTGGTAGGCAGTCTTGTAAAGTATTTGAGTAAAAGTATTTGAGTAAATGTATTTAAATACTTTTATTGTATTTAGAATACTTTTTAAATACTTTTTGAATAAAGGATTTGGAAAGTATTTTAAATACGGTTTTGGACGAATTTGTATTTGAAAATCAAATACTTTTATTTAAATACTTTATCGATTTTTTTTCACTAATAAATGCTTATTTATTATCTTTTTTCTCAGAAATCAAAGTAATATCATGACTAAATAATAATATAGTTATGAGTAATATCATTGAAATTTAGTAAGATTATTCCCGACATAGCCTCCTATAATGCAAAATATTATTGTTTTTTTTTTCATTGAAGCCTATATTAGTTTATTGTGATGTGAATTATTTAAAACTCCAAACTATAAACATAGAACAATAATGAAGCGAAACTCGATCAGCTGATTCGATTTACGACTTTACGTTTACCTATGATATATAAAGTCTGAACCAAAAACGAGCCCATAAATCAACATGATGTTAGATCCACGAACGACGTGCGAAAAGACGAAACTGTCGGAGAAACCGAAAAAAGTCCGGCCGGGAGCGTATTTTGCGATCGACATTGCGACGGCTACGGACGGCGCACGGATATAAACCACCCACCGGCGGCTTCGAGAGATCGTTGGCTACGCGAATCGAGCATTAAAAAAGGGCGAAAAACGATAGAAAACGGTCGAAATAGTGTGAATAATTAAATAGTATACATACGTAATATATACATTAATAAAAATATTTTCACTACAGAAATATAGCATTTATATATAAATTATTTTGTCCAGAAGCTAGGTTTGTTGTGGAGATAAAGGTTCATATAATATCTATTTAGTTCTCATACAATAAATAATTAAAACGATCATTCGGTGATTATTAACTTATCATACAATTATAGGTACCTTGGTTAGTACCAGAATATGGAACATGCATTATAATATATGAACTATTAAGTAGGTATTAACTATATAATAATAATTAATATGTACAGTTTGAATGAGTTTGATCTCATGGTCAAATTTATAGTTAAAATATCAGAGAAAAAGTATTGAACCCAAAGGTAAAACTTAAAACAAATGTATTAAAATAAGTAGGTATTTGTATTTGTTCTTAAATACTTATTGAAAAAAGTACTTTAAATACTATTTAAATACTTTTTAAGTTGATGTATTTGTATCTCTATATATAAATACAAATTAAAAGTATCTTTTTACAAGATTGCTGGTAGGTAGGTATATAATATTAATTTAACAGCTCAAATATCACAAAATGAACTGCACAAACATTAGTCAAAATTCAAATCTCAAGTACTCAAATAACGTAAAATAAAATGTGAAATAATGAATTTGGTGGATCTAATTCCAGTGAAGTATTTTTCCAGCTTTATATTTTCTAATGTTAGGAATAATAAATACGTTATTTCGTAATTTATTTTATTACCTTAATTTTCGTATAATATTTTCCTGTGTAGCTAATATTTTTTTGGATTATTACTCAAGTACGTAACCGATTCCCGATTTTTTTATTCACGTTTAATACTTTCCCGGTTTATTGTGTGTAATTTTTCTCGCGTAAATGTGTAATGTTTTAAATCGTAGATCGTACCGCTGTAACGTGGAGGTAGAACGAACAGAATCATACTGTTGGGGGACCACTTGGTAATTTGTACCTATGAACCGGTGAACCGAACAAAAGTTACCGATTGTTTATAATCCAAGCCCGTGATAACAAGAGTTCCGCTTATCACTAATCGCTTGTCTAATGTTTTCGTAGTTTTTACTTTGCGTGCATTGTGACGGATTATAACTTTTTTTTTAATTTTTACCGTGTGTGTTTGACCGGCTAAACAATAAATAGGTGCTTTTCAAACGTTTAATGTCAATAATACAAACAATACCTATCTCGTCGAATTTGTGACTGTGAAACCAAAAAGTTATAATACGACACGCGATACCTAACCACCCAACTAGGTATTCTGTGGATGACTGGATTAACTACCACGAGAAAACATACACCTCAAAACACACAATATTCGGTCTATAGGAGACCGGAATACAGTGTGTCGTATACATTCCAAGACCGAGTGATCGAGGCTACCCACGTCCATTGATCAAATTTTTTTCCAAAGTTCCAACTGCATACAATACGGACAATTGTCTACTGATACGGTTAACTTAAATATCCTACTTGTCGAATTGGTCTTGGTGTTTGCACTATTATATTAATTATTTTAACTTTATTTTTGATAATAGAATATAACAATACCATGCATAAGTGTATAGTGTGCGGTAATAGATCTATTAAAACTAATGCTAAAAGGGAAGGAGTTAGATATCATGGGTGAGTATCAATTTGTTCTAGAAATTTACTCACTTAAACTGTTGTGTAAAAATCGCACATTAATTTTTGAATCATATTATTCACATGGTTCATTGACCTGGTGCGGGATACTCTGAAATAATTTTGAACCGGTCTAGCCTAATAATTTCTACTTACTGATTATTTTCCTAATCTAACATTAACGATTTACTGTATTCATTGATATATTTTTTTATATAGATTTCCCAAGAACGATAACTTGAGAAGAGAATGGTTTAAAGTTTTAGGGATTGATCGTTGTCATAAATGGCAACGGATATGCAGTAACCATTTTATAGAAGAGAACTATAGAACTGGAAAAAAGCAATTTTTACTTCCAAATGCTATTCCCCAACCTTACAATCGAAATGGTTTTCCTTCTAAGTAATACTTCTTGAACTCTATAATTTAATTTTTCATTTTCAATAGTATTTTTTATTTTTATATAGTTATGCTACTCAAAGTAATCATGCTGAATCTGGAAATAATGGAATTTACCCATTGGAACAAAATATTATAAGGTGAGTTAATGAAAATTGTATTTGACTAGATTATGGTTTTACAATTATTAAAAAGTATAGAAAATTGGCTTATTATGATGAAAGTGATTACTTAGATTCTGAATTTTACAGAGAGGAGAATATTGAAAATTCTACTGTCAATAATTTTATATCACCAAGCTCGTCATCTATACTTCCTGAAAACAATGAAGTTATGCCGGTCAGTAAACAAGTACTAATATTTTTAATAAACATGGTCTATACAGTCTAATATCTTTAACTGTTTTATGATTTTCCATGCTTTTCTTATTGAATATGTAGGACCTTGGTTTTCAACGTCCGGGTTTCTCTTTTTTAGTAATTTAGTGCTTCTAATTAATCATCAGTTATATTTTTGTCCACTTTTATTTATAAAATAATTAGTAGTTTGACCCCCAATATGTGTACTCTTTTTGGAAAACTCACGGGATATATTTTTTAGCCACTACTAGTGTATTTTTAGGAAATACCTACTGTAATTAATCGGGGATCTGTGTGATTCATTTAAGCATTTAACTATAGTGTCAAGGTCTTTTGTGAAAAGAAAACCAGTCCTATTTCCTGAAGTTCCATTTCACAATGTCAATCTTAGCAGTGGTACTATTTTAGAAGTATCATAAAGGTATATAAAATGTAATATATATAAAATACTTTTTTTGTTTATAAATAGAAGAGTAGCTGTAAATATTGGTAATAATTTAAAATTATAATAATACTATCTAAATTACCTGGCATTGCTCGGCATTCCTTTTGGATGTAACACACTGTGGAAGCAATGTCTTTTTAAGTTTAAATGATATTATATTTTAATGAATAGCCATCCCACCCGGTATTGTCTGTGAGATTCGATTGTGATTACTCGATCCGTATATTATCGCGGAGCCCGTGTGGTAAATACGTTAATTAATGGCTAATGCTTACATAATATAAACCACTATTTTGTAAAATATAAAATCAAAATGGTCAACTAATAACTCCCAAACAAAGCTGTGTGTATATTTACTATAAGGAAATAATCATCTTGTAGGCTATTCATTGTATCATAATAAATGAATAAATATGTACACACAACTTGTTTTGCATCATATTATACAGAACGGCCAAAGAGGTACTGAGAATCATCGATTGTAAATATCAATAATTGTTCTTAGCTTACACCTGAACAATATTGCAATGGTTGGGAAAGTTTAGCTGGGTTATGGAGTGTTGTATAGTAGTGAGTAGTATGCTGATTCTATATTATTTTTAAGTCAGTACTTTGTAGTTCATTATTTTGATTACAAAGACATGGAAGGAACCATACCCTCTAGTTTCTACAAAAAATAGTCCTTAGACTATCCTAAATATATAGACTATACAAACTAGACTATTGAATGTTATATCACTAAAATATGTATTTAGCTCATATTATATTTTAATTTGTACTTTATAATTGGCAACCTAGCTGTTTCTAATTTTAATATGAATTTTGTGTTTAAATTTTGAAGGACCATACTTTAGGATCTGGATTACGATGTTCCGTTAAAAACTGCTTTAACAGGCATTCAGAGAATCTTAGTATGTTTAGATGTCCTAAGGATTACACATTGAGAAAAATGTGGATAGAAAAATGTGGAATAAATGAAGATGCTCCTGAAATAGAAATAAGTGCTATAAGAGTGTGTAGTACTCATTTTGAACTAGACTGTTTCACGAATACTGCATTAAAGAACAGATTAAAACCAGGCTCGGTTCCATTATTATTTTTAGATAGTGGTAAGAAAAAAATTGATTTTTTGTTATTTTATTTTGTATTAATTTTGTAATTATTAATTAGCATTATATTATTATAGTTTAGGTAAATACAAGGTTTTATTTATTTATTTATTTTGCTATATGATGTAATAACTTTCCTATTTTTCTTTAAAAAAGAAAAAAATGAACAATATTATAAACTTCTTACGATTTAATATAAGAAAGAAGGTTTTATTAATAAATTAGAATAAAGCAAGCCCATGCAGTAAAAACACTAGTTCAAAACCACAATTCCCTTTTCTTTATATTAATATATATATATATATATTTTTTAATAATGTCAAGTTGCAATTTCAATCTGTAATTTTTCATTAAAACATTTTAATTTTAATTTAAATTTTAATTCATTCCATATTAATTTTCAAAATGCTATCCTTAATGACCTCGGAAAATATAAAACATACTTATTTTTGTTGGATAACCATGCTTAAAATAGTAATTTTTCCTCTTAAATCAGTTAATCCAAGATAATGATTTAGGAATATCCTTTTAAATAATCTTTCTCTGATGTTATATTTCTTTTTTAGAATAAAATTGTATTTAAAATCTATATAATAATTTACAATTAAAATTATTTTTTTCAAATTATTAGCACCTGAGTCAACTAATGAGGTGTCTGTATTCAGTATATGTGAAGATCAATTCATAAGTCCTATAGATAATGAAGCTGCTGAACAGTTGTCAGAAGAAGAAAAAAACAATGAAATAGGTACTAAGTAAAAAATTCTTACTAAAATCCATTTTAACGTGTAATTTAAATCCAACATTGAAATCAAATACTGATAAAATTAATAATCTTACAGATAATACTTCCATGATAATTGACCTTACAATTGATGATTCATCTAATAGTTCTTTGTCCATTACTTTGGAACCAATTGAGGAAAGAACCTCACAATGTATTATAATGGATGTTTGCAATACTGAAGATTTTACAATGGACAAACACGGGTTTATTTTTGAAATGTTTAAGAAAGCTGTACTACCTAGTTTATATTGGAAGAGTGAACATCTTGGTGAACAATATGCAACAGGTTTTTATCAACGAGATACTTTTGATGTAATTGTGAAGAAAGTTTTTTTTCATAATAACCTTGTGCCAACTATACAAATATATGGCAAGAAATATGAATATAAAATGTCTATTACAACAATAAAAGATGTAGACGATCTTTTAGAAAAATTAGACAGCATTGAAAGATGTTATGGTAGGGATGGATTTGTCTTTGAAGAATGTATAGGGTACCGTGAAAATAGTGAAGATAGTATGTGTTCTGGCTGTCAAGGGTTGGTAGAAGATCGATATTTGCAAGGAATGAAAGCAAAAATTGAATCTATACACCATACTATGGAAAGTTTTAACAACAGAGTGAGTTTACTGGATTATCTTAAGTCTTAAAATAAGACACTCGTTCTTTGATTAACTATTAATATTTTTGAAATATATATATATTATTTACTTTTTTTGTCACTATTATTGTTTTAATTGTTTAATTTTTAATTTGTTAAAATTTTTATGGTGCATATTTTGCATATTTTGGCATTTATAGTTTTGTTTCATAATAAAATAATTTAATACGTGTACTCATAGGTGTAAATGGTTTTCCCAGGGAATTAATTTTTTTCTTATAAATAAAAACTACCGACCAAACACAAATTATTATTTAGGTATGGACCTACCTAAGTAAATTTCTTTTATGAGACACTTTTGATGTTAAGAGGACACCACACAGACAGTTGTTGTCTCCATCTTATAAGTGCGTAATATAGCAAATTTAAGCTTAGCAGATAACATTTAGCTCTGTTAGTTTAAAATTTAGAGAGAATCGACTATTATAAAACTTGATGGTAAGAACATTATCTGTGTTCTTGTGGTGTTTAATTTTTTTACGATTATACTGTATTTAAGTGAGTTATGAACCTTTTTAATTTACGTTATATTATGTATGTATAATTTGTTAAAAAATTGAACTATCGTAAACTATGGTAAGAAGATTATCTGTGTTGGTTACACAGATAATTTTCTTACCATCAAGTTTCATAATAGGTCAATTCACTCTAATTTTTAAACTAACAGAGCTAAAAGTTATTTGCTGTGCGTACATTTGTTATGTTATGCATTTGTAGGACAAAGAGGACAAATATCCGTGTGGCGTTCACTTAATTGATTCCTAATTTTCTTACAGATTAAAACTTCCTACAAAATAAAGATATTTTAAAGAAAAGTATTAATAGTAGCGTTTCATAATTTAAAATTAAACATTCAGAAAATAAATGCATTTTTGAGTGTATATTTGAAAATTTTAGTGCATAATATATATTAATATATTTATGAATTTTTAAGATTTTTAGAGCCTCAATAGTTGGTTATTAATGCATAAAACTCCGCCCTCTAGCTATAAGTATTTGAAACTTTAACCAATGAAGTATACATACTCCAAATAATATTATGCTTATGTAAATCAAAATATATGTTTTAATTCAAAAGGTTAAAAAACTTAAAATGGCTTATTGTATAATAATTTTGATAAAAATATTGTTTTGTAACGAGTTAATATTATGTAAATACATTTTTTTTCAAAAACATTTATTTTCTGTAAGAACAAGTGTCATAAGTTAAATGGAAAACACTGTATTTTAATTACTTATTAAAATAATTAATATTTTAATTACATTATTTTATAGTTGGCTGAAAAGAAAGAAACCATTTTAGCTTTAAGAAAAAGAATGGCAGAAATGAAAAATCGACAACGTAGACTTTATACTTTATAAAGCGTTATAAACACCTATAATTTCAAATACACAATAAGCTCAAGAAAACCAACTTTGATTAAAAAAAAAAAAAAATTTTTTATTTATTTCAAAACTATGAAGAATGTGAAAAAAATTAGATTTGATATGTCTTTAATTATAGTATATATATAGAATTATATTACAAAGTTACTTTTTGACATTATTTTTAATTTAATTTATCTTTAATTATATTTTTGATGTAGATGGTATTGGTTCTTCTTGTTCCTTATCCGCTGTGCCATAATTTAATGTGTAGGTACCATAGAAACTGAAACTTTTAGCAAAAATAATAAATTTCATGAACATCATAAATTAATATTATACAAATCAATACCCTGTTATTTTAGATGGTATTACATTATAAGTTGCTTTTGATGATTGTAATAGAGCTAAATATTTTACATCGCGCAATTCTATTTTTATGATTTTATCAGTTTCACTAAGGAATTTATCTATATCATCATTCCATAAGGTCAGTGTTATCTAGTAAATGTAAAAATATTAATGGTTTTTATTGTTGAAGCCTTGCTTTATCGCTGTCATCAATTAAATGTATATTATTTTTTTTTTAATTTAAAATTTACCTACTGTCTTGTTTTGTTTTACGACTATTACGTCAAGTTTATTTTTAAATTTGATGAATTCAAACTCAAATTTTTTTATGGTACTGAGATCACTTGAATATGCCCTTCGGATTGACCCATTGGTTACAGAGTAAATATTTTGGATCTAAAAATATTGAAATACATATACCTATAAATACATATACCTATGGAATATATTTATTTGAATAATAAAATATTTTTCGTTCTAAACATACTTAAAAAATACGGTAAAATTTATCAACCATGAATCCGAATGCTACACATCTAATTTCAGAGCTTTCATCACTTAAATCTATATTGAATACTTTATTTTCTCCTTGCGAATTTTGAAATTTTCTAATAGAGGTTTTATTTATGACCCATACTCTAATTGTCCATTTACAAACTGAATAGTAAAATTAAATCTGTCATATAATAAGCTTTCTTCTTTTTTAAAAACTTTTTTAATTAACATGAGTAATTTATATATAAACTGTGTACGTGGAACCTATTTTTAAATTTTCAATCCTTAGCTATAAAAGTTGAACATTTTATACATTTTTAACTACAAAATAATTATTAAATTTGAAATTTGATAAATATTTAGTCAACATTTGAACTTTCAATGCTTATAAAAAAAATGCGTGCCTATGTATTTTTAATATTTTTCAACTGCTATTGTAACAATATAATATCAGGTATTAATTGCATTACATTTTTACACATTTTGGCCCAACAGATAAGACTTTATTGATATTCATAGAAAAAAAAAAAAAAATGATAAGTTTTTCGTTTTTGAATTACAACAAAATAACAAAACCGCTACATGAGAAATCAAGTGAATGTCCAGTATGGTAAGAATATGAACATCAAACGCTCAAAAATATTTATTATATATATTTTATCTATGGTATTAAAAAAAATTGACCTATAATAGGTACCTATAATCAATTCCAAAATAATTACATTAGGCACTTATAACGCGTTATACATAAAAAAAAACCCTGATACTATCATGGATATATAATAGTGTACTTTAGAAGTTTTAAGTACGCACGAATAATATTATACAATCACAACAAAATAACTAAAATAGTTATTCTAGGTTTTTTATGTAATTTCGTAAAAATTTGAACTTAAAAATACTATAAAAATAAACTGCTATTAACTTTATTTTTAAAATTTTTGGTAACAGAATTTACTACTTACATGGAATCTTGTTTTAAATTTTCAATCCTTAGCTATAAAATTTGAACATTTTATAAATTATTAACTACAAAATAATTACTCAATTTTAAATTTGTAAATTTTGTCAAAATTCGATCTTTAAATGCTTATAAAAAAAACTTGTGCCTATGTATTTTTAATATTTTTCAACTGATATTGCAACAATATATCAGGAGTTACGTATTAAATGTTAACACTTTTTGGCCCAACAGATAAAACTTAATTGATATTTATAGAAAAAAAAACCAAGAAAAGGTGGGCAAGTGGTTGTCGCTCTGATGTACAGTAGGTAACAAGTGGGTCACTGTATATTGGATGATATTAAATTTGAATTCAACGATCTAATATCATTGTATAAGAAAAACGATTCTGAGCGGAGTCATTCATAATATTGTCGTTCAATGTTTAACATACGATTCGTATTGTATTATGTTTTCACAGATCTCGGTGTTCCCGGTAATTTTGGGTTATAAATTTTAAATTTCCATTTTTAAAAGCCTATATAATATAGGTACCTAAACTGCAATGTTATAGCTGCTAAACTTTATTATCTTGTATGATAATTCGTGTAACAATGGTTATAATATTTGGATTTCTGCAGCCATGTATGGTTCGTTTCGGTTATTAATAACTAAGTTTATTAATACTCAATAATTTGAATGGTATTCTATTAGATAATTGATATGAGTGTACCTTAAATTTATTTCGCTGGACTGTATGACAGTCACTATTAAGACGGTTATTATGAGAAAATGATTTACTCATCTAGCGTTGTGTTATTATCTTAATATGCTATTGTTATAACAATTCTTTGTCTCTTTTTATTCGTAATAATTTATCTGATGAAATATTAAGACAAATTTTCCGCCGATTATAATGTTATTTCTCCCTCACGTTTAAATTTTCCAGATCAATTTTAGACAGCACTGTTATAATAATATGTACACAGTCAAATGTATATGGACAAATTTTATGGTTAATATTATAGAATTGTAGAAAATTAAGAATTTAAACGGGATTTTTTTTTTCTTAATTTATATTATTTCATTATTTGCTAAGCGATTAATTAAAACGTCGAACGAAAAAGAAAAAAAACGGTAACTTCTCTATTAAAAATATCTATCTTGTTACGAAAAAAAAAAAAAAAAAATTGGTACTACAACACGATTTCATGGGTTTCGCTCGGAGTCGGTATGCTTTATTACAAGCTATATATATCTATATATAGGGTATATTTCCGTGGTTGTCATCATGTACGTATACCCCCGCCCGCCTAAACATGTATTATAATATATTAATATACTCCTCTATAACCTAACCCGAGTCTCCTGCCAAACTCCAACATTTACATAACTATATTTGAATACCTAAAGGAAATTAGTGGCATTCGACTTTTAAAATATTTACATAAATTAGCTCTATAAATTGGCTATAATATCTCTGATTTTTGAGAAACACGAAAACAAATATTTTAATTTTAAGCAAACCAAAATACTATATTATAATATCATTATGTTTTATGAATTATAGCAACTATTTGTTGATATTCCCTAATACAGTAATAATAACCATCCAAAATCATAAATCAAAAACACCGTCCAGAAACAATAAATTATGTTGACGGTATGAAAATCACTGCGAGACGCGTCCTGTACATGCATATTATACGTGCACTGAGTATTTGAATAGGTAGAAAAAACACACCTATAGAACATCTATTATGTGCAGCACAATATAAACAATATGTGAGTACCTATATTATAATTATAGTTAAGGAGATAATGAATATAATATCGGGTAGGTATATACATATAATCGGTCTATGCGTATAGTAAAAATAATAAAACGGAGTGTAGATAATCAGTAGGTACAATTTGAATAATCTCTTATCATCGTTTTCATATTTTAAGCTTTTATCCGACTAGACACATTTGCACAAGTGCACTTAACGCCAATATACATAATATAAGCCAGCCGTTGAACCCGTACACACGTTTGTACTTATACCTGGATATTACTATTTTTTTCACTTTCAATATTGTAGGTAGGTACTTTTATTATAGGTCTTTTCATTATCGTCTGCGCACTTGGTGTCCGCGCACAGCCCGGATGTAGGTACGGAATTTGAACAATATTTAGGTTTTTGCGTTTTCTTACTTACCGCCGTCTTATCGAATATTATACCTTTATTTCTTCAAACGCGCTATTATATTATGTAGGCATAATTTTTTAGTCAAACTAACTACATTTTATCGTTTTCTGCTCGTGGCGAACACAGCATCATCAGTATGGATTTAAATTGGATGAACCAAATGGTATTATTATTTATTGATGTATGTTTGATTGTGAATAGATTATTAGAACCCAAATTTTAAAACAGAGTGCAATTTTGGGGAGGGGAATGCTCAATGGACAATGCATTCCAAATACTTCATTCGTTTCATGTAGGTACCTAATACCTATACATAACAGGTACCTACCTATTTGATGACAGTTTTATTTCGCATTTCTTAGCGTTTTCAGGTTACTTTATTATTTCTTACTAACACGTCACCGTACGAGCTTTAAGTATAGGTACATAACAAAATTCAAAATATTAATTCAAGAATTTTTTCTTTCATAATATTTGATTTGAAGTATTTTTTATCCGTACCAAGTTACATAATACTGTTCTGCTAATGAATGCGATAACCTATTTATCTGTCTATACAGCGATTATCGAGCTTGGTGTCTTATAGGTACTCAAACAAATAAGAACTAATTGGTCAGTCGAATTTAATGACGATAGTTTAACCATCGGTTTATTCCTCTCACTTGGGTGCCTCCTATAAAAAAAGGGATATTTTGGGTAAAGATAGTTTGACATGAAGTGTTGATAACTCAACTAACTTAGGTCAACTTAAGGTCATTATTATTGCATTAAAAATTAATTTCATGTTATTTTTAGAGAGAGCAGTTTTTTGATAGTTTTTAGGGCAATCCGGACTCTGTAATCATGATTTATGATGATTCGGTAGCAACATGTAGCGAATGCTTTGAGTTGCTCGGTAATGGATACACGCCTAGTAGTGAAATGAATGTTAAATTTTCACTCTGGAGGGAATATATTAATATAGTTATTAGTTATTACAATATATTTTGTATTACAACTGAGCTAAAAAAAAAAATAAATTAATTAGAACCCACTAAAACTGAGAAACTCATTTAAAAATGTATACGCATACAAGAGTAATTATTAGTACATTATGTTCGGAATATAATGTGAACTGGCGCTTTCATAATTTTGTTGTGATGTTTTTTGTTTGTTTTTTTTTTCGTAAGCACTTTTTTGATAAAGTACACCGGCCACATTAATTTATTACTCGTCCTAATTAAAACTGTGTGTACCTATACGTTTAACTTAAACACTGCACACTCTAATATGAATTACCTATGACCAAACACTGTTTTAAAACCCAAAATATAAATCGGTTACATTTTGTTTACTGCACTATACTATGTCTATAGCATTCGGAAATATATAACTTGTAATATTATTTACTTACTATTACTAATATATTATCTTAGTCCCAACAAAAATATTATGAAAACTATACATCAAGAGGTACCTATGATAATGTTTTTATGAAATTATTATTTCGAAAGTTGAATTATTGTGTAATGTATTTAACATCAAATTGTTATTGTTTGCAGAAAATCATATAGGTATGTGTCTAATTTAACTGTCATCATTTATCATTGGTATCGCATTTACCTAGTTATAAACTTCACTTGAGAGCATGCGAATAATTTTAATTATGTATTACGATAACTGTAGATGCGTTGTTATAGTCGCAGTAGCAATAAACTAGTTCGGCAATAAAGTAAAAATATTATATTATAATCTTATATTATATTATTATGCGTACACGGTCCTGAATGTAACCGAGTTACATAATTAATTTGATTTTTTGTCAGTGATAAAATATTTCACCATGCTATTATATATTGCATATATATATTCGGTTTGATTTGTGATTGCAATTAAAAAAAAGTGGGCAAGTGTCGCTCTGCTGTACAGTAGGTTACAATTGGGTCACTGTATAATGGATGATATTAAATTTGAATTCAACGATATAATATCATTGTATAAGAAAAAAGATTCTGAGCAGAGACGGTATGTCAGTCTAGACATATTATATACCTACATATCTATAGTACTAAACCAAAATTTGACCTATAATAGGTAGGTACCTATAATAAATTCCAAATTAATCATATCACAATATCCATTAGGTACTTATAACGAGTTATACACGAACAAAAAAACCCTGATACTATCATAGATATATAGTAGTATACTTTAGAAGTTTCAAGTACACACGAAAAATATTATACAATCACATCAAAATAGCTAAAATAGTTATTCTAGGTTTTTTATTATGTAATTTCGTCCAAATTTGAATTTAAAATGTCTGTAAAAAATAACTGTGTTCATATATTTTTTAGATTTTTTGATTACAGTATGAACTATTTATGTGAATCTTTTTTTTAATTTTCAATCCTTAGCTATAAAAACTGAACATTTAATAATTTATTAATTACGATGATTGATAATTTTCGAGATTTTGATAAATTTTGTCAAAATTCGATCTTTAAATGATTATAAAAAAAAATTGTGATTATGTATTTTTAATATTTTTCTATTGCTATTGTAATAATATATCAGGAGCCTTGTATTAATTTTTTACACTTTTTGGCCCAACAGATAAAACTTAATTGATATTTATAGAAAAAAAAAACTAAAAAATTGAAAACTGAAAATGTCCGTAAACTGCTCAAAAAGAGTCAAAATATTTTCAAAATTGTATGGTGTATAGGAAATGCTAATAAAAACATTCAGTGAAATTTTCATGTATCTACAGTAATTCGTTTTTGAATTACAACAAAATAAGGAAATCGCCACATGAGAAATCGAGTGAATATCCAATGTTGTACAAATTTGAATTTCAAACGCTAATAAAAATTTAATTTGAGTTTCTTATAGAATTTTAGATTCTGAGTGAAACGATGAATGTATTGATTTTACAATGATGTGTGTGTGTTTTTTTTTATTTTTTTATTTTATTTTTGTGTATGTCATCACGTTTTAGAACAGTAAAAGTGCTTGGATTTTCTTCAACAGTAGCTTTTCTGATAGGAAAGTGAATCTAGTTGGTACTTTGGGGGGGTCAAAAGTAAAAATCAGTTTTCCAAAAAATCGATTTTGGTTTTTGGTGTAACTCTAAAAGAAATGAACTTAAATACATGAAATTTTTACTGGTATTTTATATACACGATAACATTTTCAAAATATTTTGATTTATTTTGAACTGTTTAGGGACATTTTCATTTAAAATTTTTTTTTAGTTTTTTTTCTAAAAATATCAATACAATTTTATTTGTTGGTTGCGAAAGCTTGAAAATTTAATAGAAGGCTCCTAGTATATTGTTTCAAAGGCAGATGAAAAATATTAAAAATCCTTAGTCACAATTTTTTTTTATAAGCATTTAAAGTTCAAAATTTGACAAAATATGGAAAAATCACGAAAATTAGCAAATTATTTTGAGTTAAGAATTCGTAAAAATTTTTCTTTTTAAATATGAAATTTGAAAATGTAATACAAGATTCCTTATAAGATTATCTACCTTTATCAAAAAAAAAACACCATACTTCCATACCATTTTCCAAATATTTTGACTTATTTTGAGCTGTACGGACATTGTCAGTTTTCAATTTTTTTAGTTTTTTTTCTATAAATATTATTAATATGTTATTTATTGCGTAAAAAACCGTGAAAATATAATAGAAGGCTAATATTATATTGTTTCAAAGGCAGATGAAAAGAAATTAAAAATCCATAGTCAGAACTTTTTTTTATAACCATTTAAAGTTAAAGTATTGACAAAATACTTAAAAATGACGAAAATTTCCAAATTATTTTAAGTTATAAATTCATAAAAATTTTCTTTTTAAATCTAAGATTTGAAAATGTAATAAAAGATTCCCGATAAGTTTGTCTACTGTTATAAAAAAAAAAAAAATGTCTACAAGCAAGTCAAACTACATTTTTATAAGCGTTTTAAATTTATATTTATTCAACATTTGATGTTCAATCGATTTCTCATGTAACGATTTTCTTATTTTATTGTAATTAAAAAACGAATGACTGTAGAATAGTGTAGATACTTGAAAATTCCACTGAATGTTTATATTAGCATTTTCTATAAACCATACAATTTTGAAAATAATTTAACTTTTTTTGAGCTGTATACGGACATTGTCAGTTTTCAAACCAAAATTTGACCTATAATAGGTACCTATAATAAATTCCAAATTAATCATATCACAATATCCATTAGGTACTTATAACGCGTTGTACATCACCAAAAACCGTGATACTATCATAGATATATAATAGTACACTTTAGAAGTTTCAAGTACCCACGAATAATATTATTCAATCACAACAAAATAACTAAAATAGTTATTCTAGGTTTTTAATATGTAATATCGTCCAAATTTGAATTTAAAATGTCTGTAAAAAATAAGTGTGTTCATATATTTTTTAGATTTTTTGGTTACAGTATGAACTATTTTTGAGAACCTTTGTTTTAAATTTGCAATCCTTAGCTATAAAAAACTGAACATTTTATAATTTATTAATTACAATGATTGATAATTTTCGAGATTTTGATACATTATGTCAAAATAAGATCTTTAAATGCTTATAAAAAAAAACTGTGCCTAAGTATTTTTAATATTTTTCAACTGATATTATAACAATATATCGGAAACCTTGTATTAAATTTTTATACTTTTTGGCCCAACAGATAAAACTTTATTGATATTTATAGAAAAAAAAACTAAAAAAAATTAAAAGCGGTAAATGTCCGTAAATAGCTCAAAAAGAGTCAAAATATTTTCAAAATTGTATATTGTATAGGAAATGCTAATTTAAACATTCAGTGAAATTTTCATGTATCTATAGTTATTCGTTTTTGAATTACAACAAAATAAGGAAATCACTATATGAGAAATCGAGTGAATATCCAAAAAATTTCAAACGGTCATAAAAATTTAATTTGACTTTCTTATAGACATTTTTTTTTTGATAAAGTTAGATAATCTTATAAGGAATCTTGTATTACATTTTCAAATCTTAGATTTAAAAAGAAAAATTTTTACGAATTCTTAACTCAAAATAATTTGCTAATTTTCTTGATTTTTCCATATTTTGTCAAATTTTGAACTTTAAATGCTTATAAAAAAAAATTGTGTCTAAGGATTTTTAATATTTTTCATCCGCCTTTGAAACAATATACCAGGAGCCTTCTATTAAATTTTCAAGCTTTCGCAACCAACAAATAAAATTTTATTGATATTTTTAGAAAAAAAACTAAAAAAAAAAAATTTTAAATGAAAATGTCCCTTAACAGTTCAAAATAAATCAAACTATTTTGAAAATGTTATCGTCTATAGAAAATGCAAATATAAACAACCAGTGAAAATTCCATGTATCTACTGTCATTTGTTTTAAAGTTACACCAAAAACCAAATTAAATTTTCGGAAAAATCGATTTTGCGTAAAAATTCCCGTTTTTCCATAGTTTTTCTTTTGTTTTTCTTGGCGCTTTTGAAAAGTACTGGGAATTTTAAATTTTGACCTACCCAATGCACCAACGATATTCACTTTCCAATCGAACAAGATACTGAAGTCGAAAATCGAAGCATTATTTCGACTACTTATCGTGTAGACAGACACAAAAAAAAAAAAAATAAAAAAAAAAAGGTCGGCAAGTGGGTGTCACTCTGCTGTACAGTAGGTTACAAATGGGTCACTGTATAATGGATGATATTAAATTTGAATTCAACGATATATTATCATTGTATAAGAAAAACGATTCTGAGCGAAGACGGTATATCAGTCTAGGTATAAAACATAATATAATATACATATCTATGGTATTAAAATAAAATTGACCTATATAATAGGTACCTATAATAAATTCCAAATTAATCATATCACAATATCCATTAGGTACTTATAAGCGTTATACATCAACAACAAACCGTGATACTATCATAGATATATAATAGTACACTTTAGAAGTTTCAAGTATCCACGAATAATATTATACAATCACAACAATAAAACTAAAATAGTTATTCTATAGGTTTTTTAATATGTAATTTCGTCCAAACATGAATTTAAAATGTCTGTAAAAAATAAGTGTGTCCATAAATTTTTTAGATTTTTTGGCTACAGTATGAACTATTTATGAGAATCTTATTTTTAAATTTTCAACCCTTAGCTATAAAAACTGAACATTTTATAATTTATTTATTACGCGCTGATTAATAATTTTCGAGATTTTGAAAAATTCTGCCAAAATTCGATGTTTAAATGCTTATAAAAAAAAATTGTGCCTATGTATTTTAAATATTTTTCAACTGATATTGTAACAATATATCAGGAGCCTTGTATTAAATTTTTACACTTTTTGTTTAAACAGATAAAACTTTATTGATATTCATAGAAAAAAAAACTAAAAAAATTGAAAAATGAAAATATCCGTAAACAGCTCAAAAAGAGTCAAAATATTTTCAAAATTGTATGGTGTATAGGAAATGCTAATATAAACATTTAGTGAAATTTTTATGTATCTATAGTTATTCGTTTATGAATAAAAACCAAATAAGGAAATCGCTACATGAGAAATCGAGTGAATATCAAATGTTGTATAAATATGAATTTCAAACGCTCATAAAAATTTAATTTGACTGTCCAGTAGAGATTTTTTTATTGATAAAGGTAGACAAACTTATGAGTAATCTTGTATTACATTTTCAAATCTTAGATTTAAAAAGAAAAATTTTTACGAATTCTTAACTCAAAATAATTTGCTAATTTTCGAGATTTTTCCATATTTTGTCAATTTTTGAACTTTAAATGCTTATAAAAAAAAACTGTGACTAACTATTTTTAATATTTTTCATCTGCCTTTGAAACAATATACTAGGAGCCTTCTATTAAATTTTCAAGCTTTCGCAACCAACAAATAAAATTTTATTGATATTTCTAGAAAAAAAACTAAAAAAAAATGAAAAATGAAAATGTCCCTAAACAGTTTAAAATAAATCAAAATATTTTGAAAATGTTATCGTGTATAGAAAATGCAAATATAAACAACCAGTGAAAATTTCATGTATGTACGGTCATTTTTTTTAAAGTTACACCAAAAACCAAATTCAATTTTGTGAAAAATCGATTTTGCGTAAAAATTCACGTTTTTCCTAAATTTTTCTTTTGTTTTTCTTGGCGCTTTTGAAAAGTACTGGGAATTTTAAATTTTGACCTCCCCAATGCACCAACGATATTCACTTTCCAATCGAACAAGATACTGAAGTCGAAAATCGAAGCATTATTTCGACTACTTATCGTGTACACAGACACAAAAAAATAAAAAATAAAAAATAAAAAAAAAACACACATCATTGTAAAATCAATACATTCATCGTTCCACTCAGAATCTAAAAATGTGACTTACGACTTTTAATTTTTTTCAAATATCATTGTGTATGTTAAGAGCTTAGTGTAAAGGTGCGCACACACTGCTGCGGTAGACGGTACGGTAACGATACGGTAATCAATATTTTATTTGTGCGGTAATCTTTACCGTCGGAGCTTGCACACTGATCCGGTAACGATATGAGTTACCGGACGGTAAAATATCGTACCGGAACGTTTTTCGTTACAACCAGCACACACTGCTGCGGTAATGCGGTACGATATATCTGACACACATATAGACATTTTGAGGTTTATACCCTCCCAATTTATTTTCAAAAATATTTTTTTTCCGACAGCTATGTAAAATTAATATGAATATTTTTGTTATAAGCCCTTCCTTTCCCACAAGACAATTTCTCTGTAAATGAGCCCAGTGGCGTAGCTAGGATTTTCTGAAGGGGGGTGTTAATTATAAACATTAAATATTATATATGATACGTACAAACTAAAACTTTTATTTTAATTAATTAATTATGTATACATAATGTCTGTATGGTATTATCAATAGATAATAATGAAAAAAAATAATATATTATAAAATAAAATCCGTTCGTCGTTTTTGATTGAATGACAATTTTTGTATTACTTCTTCTACTGTTACTTCGACTTCAAGATGAATATTTAAAGATGCTAATCCATTAAGTCTTAACTGGAAAATAGAATTTCTAAGATAGGTTTTTATTCGTTTTAATGTAGAAAAACTTCTTTCAGGTTCACATGATGTGACAGGCAATGTTGCAAATATTTTAAGGAGTTTAAAAACATTTGGAAATAGGTCTTTATTGCAGTTATCAAGAGCGTCAAGAACACTTTTTATGCTTAGTTTTTCCAAATGTGTATGCCATAACTTTACCTCTGTTTCAATAACCTCTTGATCAATATCATCAGATATCAATATCACCTGTATACCTATATATTATGTAATTAGTATTGTGCATTATTTTATATTTCATATTGTATTTACGATTTAGTATTTATCTATGTTCCTATTTTATTATATATAATAATGTATATTGTAATATATATGTAATAATAATCTAATATATGATACGGCTCAAGGGGGGTGTCATATCCACCAAACACCCCCCTTGTATACGCCACTGAATGAGCCTATAATACAAGTATTAATATTTGTGTAGGTAGTACCTAATGTCTTAATTTTCTTATTATTAATTGTAAAGAAACTCTACATCAAAAAATTATAATAAATTAATAATATACGTACTATACGTTAATCAAAATGCTTTTACTTAAAGCTAAATTAAAAAGTAATTATATAACTGAGTTAAGTTCATATTTTTTCAGGTGTTAACTTTAAACTTAAGAGTGAAGTATAATGTTTATTAAATCTTAAATTACATAGCTTTTTAAATGTTAACTTGACTTAATTTAACTAACTAAAGGTAATTTTTGCCCACATTTGCAGAATGGGAGTATAGGAGTATACTTATTTGATAAAAAAACTTATTATTAATATTAATTATTATGATATACCTACTGTACGTCTGTACTTTTAATACTTAATTTAAATATTAATAATATAATTATATTACCTTAAGCCTTAAGAAATAAAAAGTAAACCATAATAATTATAATAATTTTACATATTTAATTTTTTTTATATTTTTAAGTTTTTTTCTTTCTGTGCATTACTCAATTAAATACTTTATTTTTTATTATATATTTTTATATTTTATATTATCTCATTTTGTAATTCCTAATGAAATAAAATTCTATAGATACATATAACCAAGGGTGGGCATTAACTTAACTATTTTTGTTTTTAACTTATTAACTTATTCAGTTAAAATGTTTATTGTTGTAACTTAACTTTTTATAGCTAATTATCATTGTCGAGCAGTTAAGTTTCATCAGTGATTAAAGTAATCATACTGATTCTTCGACTTTTTTACAATTTTGGTAATTCATTTTCGAATTATATATTATAAATTATAATAATTAAATTTTTTACACAGTGTTAAATGTCTTGGTAAATGTTTGTGTATATAAAATACTATGGTAGTTTATGACTTAAAAATATTGTACCTTCAAAAAATTAACTTTTTTTTAACTGAGATAAGTTAATTTTATTTTCCATCATAACTTTAAATTTATCGAGTTAAATTTTTTTCTTTGTTAACTTTTAACTTAACTGAAGGCAATTTAATTGAATTAACTTAACTTGCCACAGTTAATTATTTTCATTAACTTGCCCACCATTGCATATAACTTAAACGTATAAATTATTAATAAGCAAAAAAAAAAATGGTCAGGTGGTACGTAAAAATTTTCAAATTGTGTAAGTGGTACGCGACTATAAAAAGGTTGAGAACCGCTGCCTTAAGGTAGTACGTATAACATATATAGCACTTAATGTCATAATGGTAATATAGTTGTACAACTAAACAGCTAAACAGCTTCATATTATGTATGTCATAATTATTACAAAATAGATAAACATTATTGCTATTAATATTTATCGGCCCGGTAGACGGTAATTATCGTGCATGCAACGTTAAAAAAATATCGGAGCACGATACGATATTTTTTACCGTACCGGCGATTTATCGCAGCAATGTGCGCATCTACATTTAATTACATTCGTTTAGTTTTAAACTTTACCGCACAAAGATTATCGGCGCGCCTACCGTTCACCGATCCGATAATATCGTACCAATGTGGTTTTCCTCATATAAAACTATGAGCTCAATTTTATCGCTACCGTTACCGTATCGTTACCGTACCGTCTACCGCAGCAATGTGTGAGGAACCTTAATTCGGACGTCGGACTGGGCGTCAACCTTGGAGGTAGGTCTCGTGAATCGGAGTTCGAGCAAATTTTCTACGGAGGTAATATTTTTGTTTATTTAGTTAAATTTGTTTGTCACTCTTGCATATTATATGCGTGTAAATATGTGCGTAGCGAACCCTACCTATTTTATTCCATTCTCAGTGTATCTCAGTGTTCTGCAAAATAAAATCTGAACAAATATAATTCGATACCTATCATAAAATATAGTTCGTGTTCGTGATTATGATCATTGATAAGAAAAACAAATGACAACCAAACGTCGCCATTAGGTCATAATAATATTGTCACATATTAATTAATAATTTTATTATTAATATTCGGTCCGTGGACATTAGACATCATAACGAAGTCGTAACTTATAACTGACTTACAATGTCTATCGGTCTATGATTATTCTGTCGCTCAGTCTTTCCCAAGTGGGCGTTGTCTCCTACTTTGTTATGCGACACTCGAGAGATAAGAAATAAATTGCTCTTGACGTGCAGCAGTAGCAGCTGCCACTACAATAGATACGCATAATACTAACTGAAGTTCATCACAAAACATAACAGGTAAGTACATCCTTAATATAATTAATGTTTGTATTTATATTGAATCAAGTATTTTATCGTAATATTTTAAGGTAGGTAGGTAGGTAATCGCGTATGCAACTTTCCACAAAACTGTACACAATAATACGTATTCATCTACCAAAAACGGTGTTTTCTAGCTAGGTACTGATCAATTACAGTTTGTTAAACTAGAAATTACTAATCTCTATTGCTGATGGTCATAATTTAAGTGTTTTTAAATGTATACAATAAATGATCCTGTGCACTTTGTTTCCCGTTAAATGTACCAACTATGTGACTCAAACTTTGTTCAATTCGTTATTTAATATCTGGTGTTCCAAATGTATTTCAACTCTTCTGTTGCCTGAGATAAAAATTCTGATTCGCAGCAGTGTATTATCAGGTAGGCAATCTACCTGCGGTAGATCGGGGGGACCCCGTGCTGTTTGTACGTAACTTTATAATTTAATTCTAAAGTATCAAAGTTATACAAAGTATGTCACTGAACTCCTCCTAAACGGCTGGACTAATTGTGAATGCCGAGTCTGTCGACCAATATTTCCTCCTCATCCACGAAAACGTGGCATTGTTTTATGTACATAACTTATATGTGAGTATAATACTCTCAATATTTACGTAATTGCGATACATATAATATCAAAACACAGCGTACAAAAAAATTAATTGCATTGAATGAATACACTGATTTCACGGCAACCAAAAATTATTATTGTAATAGCTTTAAAACCCATGGCGACCAATTACAAACGGAAATTTCCACCTTAAATATCTAAATCCCCTTTTGACCACATACCATGGTTGGACCTAGGGGAATTATTTGTAGCCTATGTGTTATTCTGATGTATAAGCTATATTATTGTAAAGTTTCATTAAAATCCATTCAGTAGTTTTTACGTGAAAGAGTAACAAACATAGTTACAAACTTTTGCGTTTATAATATTAGTAGGATTATTGTCATATACTTATATCTATATACCATGTTGTTGTTTTTACTTAAAGAAGAAGTAAGTTATCGTTGTCTTGGTGGATATTTACCAGTTATCAAATAATGTAGGTATCAATTATTTATAATTTTCTATGAAAATTATAAATAAAATATGTTAATGTTATTTCTCGTAACAACTCAAGTCGCAGGTACTATAAAATATAATGAAAATATAACGTTTATAAGAATATATCATGTTTTTTCGGTAATTAACAATTTTATGGTAGGCTGTTAGTATTATACAGTGCACTGTACTAAACCAACAAAGTAGCTGTAGGTAGCTTACTAAACTAGCACAATTATAAGAAATGTAAACATTTATATTATACTAAATACCATGGTTTAAATATACAAGGTTATGTAAAAATAAAATGGCAGCATAAGGGTACGGTCCATACCATGCATATTATAATATCATAGTATAGCCAGTATACGTCGTCCCCTTACGCTGCTATTGTAATTTCTTAAAGTGATAAAATGATATAGTGGGGGTACTATTGCAATAGCCTTGTATATTTAAGCCATGCTAAATACTATATCTAACCAATATTATGATTGTGATGTTATGATACAAATAAAATTTGAAAAAATTACCAAAATTATTATTTTTTGATGACATTATATAAATACTTTAATAATACCTAATCATATTAATTAATAATACTTAATCATTAATAAATATGAATATATCTATCATAGTGTCTGTAGACATTGACCAATTGTAAATTAACTTAAAAACAATTTTAAAAGAGTTTTAAAATATTATTAATGTTATTACTATAAAGAATGTTATTATAGTTATAACAGTAATTAGTAATTACTAACTATCTTGGTATTTTATCATTTGTGGTATTACGTCTGTGCTAATGTCATTATTATTCTAGAATCTAGAATAATGTTTTTTATGCAATCGCATATTTTCGTTTCCACATTTTTGGAAATTTTGTTAGTTATCTTTACAAATGCTAATAGTAATAGTTAATGTCAATTTTTTTTTGTTTTGTTTGTTACTACATATTTAATGGTTATTGCATATTTCTGTATATTTTGACAAAATTCAAAAAGTATTACATAGTATTACCTATTGAAGCAAAAATTAAAAAACTTAAAATAAAATGTTATATTTTGTCAAGCATGAAATATAATAATACATTTTGTAGGCACTAAGTAATTATTAATTTTAATAATATTAAATTATAAATTAAACATGTTTTTGTTTATCAAGTAAATAGGTACCAATAATAACAATTTCACTAATTAGATTTAAATTATTTTTGAGTCATAAATTTATAAACTGCAACATAACATAACAACACAGGTATACCCCAGGTAAATAGCCAAATCACCCCTGATATTGATATGTATAAGTTACGGTGAATGATGTAAACGTGGTAAATTAAGTAATTTACCTAAAAATTGGTAAATGTTGTAAATGTAAACATTCCCCGGTTATTGACGTTAATCCCCAGATTAATTGGAGAATGATGTTCAATACATTTATGGGAAGAATTGTATCAAATTTTAAAAAATAATTATGACTTAAAAAATTGTGTTGACTTGAAAAAAATGATGGTTAAAAAATTTAGTGAAACTTTTTAACGCATTCCGCTCTAATAATTTTTCCTTGTTCAAAATGATCAATACATTTATAGTTTTATATAACTGACATTATATGTGATTAACTAGATATCACAATTCGTTATCGTAATGGGACGCAATACGACCATTTAACCGACGGTAAGGGGTAACTACCCGGAGCTGATACGGTATCATTCCATTTGTGTATCTGTTTGTGATAAGTGTATAGGTATTAGGAACGCGACAAACCTTTGTTAGATAAAAATATCACGACGGAAGTAGATATTAAAGCAAAAATCAAACTAGCCATAACGCCGATTAGCCAAGTAATAATATGAAATAGTCTATTAGTTTATTAGTTTAATATTTACTCATATATTCTAGCGAGTACTTGTATATGCTACAAGTGTGAGTTAGCTTTATAGTTTTATTTAAAAGTAATATTAAAGTATGAAGAATAAATTTAATGCAGCAATCGAAAAAAATATCAACAATAAAAAGAGAGGTGACAATATAATATTTTATTTTAGTTATGAAGTCACCCACAAACAATAAATCATTATTAAATAGTTTTTATATTAAAACAATCAGTGTATTATTTGAGATTTATCATCATTTACCACAAGTTTTGGTAAATGATGTCAATAACCGGTGAAAGATGTACATTTGAGTTTAAAATATGTGTTTTCACAACATTTAGCTCAACATTTTGACATTTACCAATGTTCGTCTTTCACCGTAACATATATATTATATGGGAATAATTTTATTAGTCTTCACTCCTTAAATTTAGTAGCTATTCACAAAAATAATATAAATAATCTATAATTTTTATTATATTTTTAAGGTATTATTTCCATAAAAGAGATGGCTTCCATAAAAAATGTTTTACTATGGAGAAATGGTCAAAAGCAAGTTCTAAAATTCAACGGATGCAAACCTAAAATATATACAAACAGCTGTCATACTCACAGTTTTTTTGAAGTACTACAATGCTTACGAAAGTATGACATTTTGAGTATATCATTTTAGTTTCTATAAAAATAAACAATAATAATAATGTATTTTATGTTTTTAGAGAAGAAGTTTTATGTGATATTAGGTTAGAAACAGATGACGGTGTAATAGTTTGTGCACATAAAGTTGTTTTAGTTTCAGCTTGTCCATATTTCCGTGCCATGTTCACCAGTTTTGCCGAAGGGTCGAAATATGTTGTAAATATAAGAGAGTTAGATTCTAACATTCTACAACTCTTGATTGATTATATTTATACTGGCAAAATAATGGTGACCGAACTTAACGTAATGGTAGGTATATAATATAATTATTTAATTTTTAATAGCCATAGGCTATGTATCAAATAAAAGGATGTAGACATGTAGTGATGAACTGCTACACAATATGGATTTTTATGTGGTGTTTTCGGTATACCTACCATATTTAATACAAATTAAAAGAAAAAAAGAGATGGGCAAGTGGGCATTGGTCTGCTTTACATATGAGGAGTCTTGTGGGTCATCATAATTTATGTGTTCAATTTGAATTCAATGATACAATATTGAAGATAGCATATTGTTAAACTATTCTTAAGTTTAATTTATGTTATAATATTTACCCAAATAGATATTTCAGATTGGCGTTTATTCCAAAATAAATAAATATATATTTATTATAATCATTGTATATAGAAAACGATTTCGAGCTAAGACGGTCTGTCAGTCTATATAATTATAACTATATTTTGAAATTATAAAAAATAACAAGAATCGTTAGTCTCTGTTTAAAATATATCTAATTATGGTTAAGTTTGAGTTTAAATTATCTAATGAAAAGACTGTTTATATAATTTTTAATCTGAGAGATCTTGTTTTAAATTTTCAATCCTTAATCTATACTTTTTAAATGCAATTGTGACTCTGTTTTTTTTTTTAAGAAATTATTGATTTACAATTTAAAGAATAATGTTAATGAATTTCTTACTGAACTGTTCATTTTATTCTTCAAGTCTAAAAATTAATCACTCTGAAATATGAAAATGTCAATAAATAAGTTATTTTAGAGTTTAATAAAAATGATCTAAATTAATTATTATTGTTTATTTGTTTAGGATTTGTTACCAGCTTCTATATTGCTTCAGTTGGATTATGTAAAAGACGTATGTATTGAGTTTTTAAAAAGACAACTGAATCTTTCAAATTGTCTTGGTATCAAAGAATTTTCTGACTTTTATAACTGTACGGAGTTGTTTTCGAGTGCTGAAGAATACATAAAAACACATTTTTTGTAAGTTTTATTAAATTTTACACTATCAGCGAATTGTATACATTATGATCACTCATGCTTTTCAGAAAATTTATGGAAACAGATGAGTTTCTATCTTTGTCTTCTGAAGAAGTGATTAATCTAATCTCTTGTAATGACATTAATGTTCCATTTGAAGAAAAAGTATGTCTACTAAAATTAATAATTGTATTCAATTATATAACATGGGAAGTCTATTTATCTGTTTGTAAGGAAAATAATAGACTCATATGATTCACAAATACTAACTACAGATGGGTGTTTGTATGGGTAGATAATTTACCTAAATGATTTTGTAAATTTTTGCATTATGAAAAAGTTTTTGGCAGTTTATTAAATTAAGTTTTTGATTCTACAGCTTGATTGCTGATTGGTAAGCTATAGTATGGTATAAAAGGCAGTTATACTAATGCCAATATAAAAAAAACCTTATTTTAATCTTACGCTACAATTACAAAGATTGCAGTCACTCTTTATGTGGTGATCCACAATTCACACATACTAATTTAATAGTTTACTTTTTTTAAACTGAGTTAAGTTAATCCTTATAAACCATAATAACTTTTAACTTATCGAGTCAAATTTATTATTTCTTAACTGTTATCTTTAACTTATCATCTTATGTTCTCTAACTTAAAAGGACTCTATACAGCCATTTGTTGCCTCAGTCTTACAAGTGCGTAACATAGCAAATTTTACACAGAATATCATGTTTAGCCCCATTAGTTTAAAAATTAGAGTGAAATTACCTATTTTAGAATTTAAAAGTAAGATTTTTGTCTAGGTTTGCAGGTCTCAACCGTTTTATGTAAGCGTACCACCTATTCAGTTTGAAAATTTTCATGTAATTACCACTTGACTGAATAACAATTTTTTGTTGCATACTAAAAATGAATACGTTATTTTAATTGTATCAAAATTAATTTTATTAGGAATTACAAAATTATCATAATATAAACATTTAATGCATAAAAAGAATATGAAATATGTATATTTGTTATTTATATTATTAATATAAAATAAACCAAATAATATTTAACGTGTTAATGATCCATTCCATTTTTTTTATAAAGTAAAATTTTCTAAGCTTTCCTCGTACCACAGGTTGAGAAACACTGGTATAGAGAATCTCATAGAGTTTTTATTATATTTTAATTTTAAATGAGTATTTTAAGATGTACAAATATTTTACAATTTTAAAATACTCCTAATTTGCTATAAAATTAAAATATAATAAAAAGCCTATGATTATACGTAACATTTTATAAGAAGTTCATTCACTCTATTTTGTAAACGTGATTTGTTATATTTATTATATACGTATATTAAAATTTGGTATATTTATACCATATAAGTGCGTACTTTTAAGACGGAGACAAAAAATGTCTTAAAGAGTCTTCTTAAGTTAGAAATTAACAGATAAAAAGTGATAAATTTGACTCTTCAAGTTAAAAGTTATTATAAAAATAAATGATAATTTGCCTCTATAAGTTAAATGTTACTATGGAAAAAAATATTAACCTAAGTCATTTAAAAAAAAGTTAATCCACATTTGTAAATTAGTATGTGTATCACATAAATAGTGACTGCACTCTTTCTATATTAAAGTAAAATTTTGTTGAACTTTTATCGTAATGTACAGTGTATATAATATATCTATTTTACTGCACATGATTATTAGATATTTAAACTATACACATCTCAATTGATAATGTAAATATTATTAATTTTTTATAGTTATTAAATGTCATATAATATACTGTATGTAGATCTGTTATCATAAATGTTATAAATGATTGTTAAATAAAAAAAAATAAACCTTACTTTCATGATAATTTTTGAATACCTTGAACTTAAGAAGATGTCAGCGCACTCTTTGTTTTCTCTCGCTGGCCCACACAGAACATAGACAAAAAGCATTTACGCAGAATCGTTTAATCTATGTTTTTAAGTAAAATCACCCATAACAAAAAAAAGATAAAGAATAATATTTTTGAGGGAATGACATATCGATTTGTCTAAATTATTGTCTCAAAAACAATTTAAATTTACAACATTTTTTGTTTATTTTGAAAGTCGAATACAAAGTCAAATATCAATAAAATATGAAATCAATATATCATTTACATTATATTTTTCTCTATCATTTTTGTAATGGGTGATTTTACTCAAAGATTTTTTCAAAACATAGAAAAAATTATTCTGCGTTAATACTTATTGTCTATGTTGCACGTGGGCTAGAGAGCTATAACAAATAGTGCGCTGGCATCCTCTTAAAACCAATAGAATATTATTTTTAAGTTCAATCGTTGAAATCATATAAATTTTTAATTTTGAGGGATACCCTGAAATATTTTTTTGTTCTCATCTTATCAAATAAGTAACTATTTACGTCGAGGGGAAAAAATTTAGTTTCTAATGTAAATTGTTTTAGTTATATATTAATTTCATCATATTTATTTGTTGTAGATATTTGAATGTGTTATAACCTGGGTAAAACATGAATTAGATTGTAGGTATGACAATTTGCCTAAATTAATGGAACATGTTCGTTTGTCGTTAGCACCCCAAGAGTATATATCACTAAAAGTTGACGAGGAACCTCTAATCAAAAATAATCCTAAATGTATGTTTTTTTTTTCACCATTATGCTATTACTGTAATTTATAATATTATATAATAATTATAAATTTTTTAGGTAAAGATTTTGTCAATGAAGCTTTAAATTTCCATATCGTAAAGAAACATCGGCACATTCCTATGCCACAAACAATTCGTAATTCACCTAGACAGACTGGACTTAAAGTATTATTGAATTCAGATTTCAAATTATCTTTTCAATATCATTCTATTTATTTATTTATTTTTTGCAGTTTCTTCTTGCCATGTGTGATTCATCAGGAATGGGAAATTGTTACACTAGCTGGTATGATCCAGCAACCAAACTATTGCATAAGAAAATAAAAATGAATATGGAGTTTGAATTATGTGCTCTAGTCTTAATAAAGGATCATTTAGTTTTTGCCTTGGGTAATAATTACATTAATTTAATATCCATTGAAATGCTTGATTTATCTTCACAATCACTTCAATGGAAACCAACAGTTGACATGTTAGTTGATCGAAGTTTTTACGGAGTTGGCGTAATAAATGATCGTATTTATGCTGTAAGTATACAAATAGGTTAGGTTCCCTAACTCATTACTAATTTTGTGTTATTTCAATACTAGGTTGGTGGAGACATTATTGGTGATTCTCAGTTAACTAGTGCAGAGGTTTTTGACGTGAGTGTTCAAGAATGGAGAATGTTACCAAATATGTCTACTGGAAGAATGAACCTGGGCGTTGGAGTACTCAATAATCTTTTATATGTGGTAATTTTTTTTTTTTTTTAATTATTAGTCTTTAATACTTACATTTAATTTATTTAAACCCTGTAGGTAGGTGGTTATAAATACCCATTCGCTTTGAAATCTGTTGAATGTTATGATCCCATCCTTAACATATGGATACCAGTCACACAAATGTCTACAAATCGCCGAGGCCCTGGTATAGGAGTCTTAGACGGTGTAATATATGCTATTGGTGGTGATTGTCAGGAATATGATAATTCATTGTATCTTAAAAGTGTTGAAGCCTATTCACCAATTACTAAAGTATGGACTTCAATTGCCAATATGCACCTGTGCCGTTCCGATCCAAGTAACTATAAAAAATAATTTTTTAAATAAATCTTTCTAATGAACTTATTGAAATTAAATTGAATTTTCAATATAGGAGTTGTCACATTTAATGGTTTGTTGTATGTTATGGGAGGATTTAACGGATCTACTCGTTTGGACTCTATTGAAATATACGACCCCAAAACCAACACGTGGACCTTGGATACATTGTCAACGAGTGTTGAGGTAATTTATGGTGCAGTAGTCGTCGATGGATCACCACATTTGAGAACTGATTAGATTACATGGTTTCATTGTTGGTTGTTGTATATAATGTTGACTTTGCTAAGGCGTTTGATTCAGTTAATCATGAGGTTCTTATTTCTATACTTCGTGCTTCTGGTTTTGGCGATCCTATCCTATCTTGGTTTAATTCATTTTTATTAAATAGATCGCAATGGGTTAATATGTTCAATACAAAATCTGACATATTTTTATCTACCTCTGGTGTCCCCCAAGGTGGACATCTATCACCCCTTCTTTTCTCTTTGTTCGTTAACAGTGCTTGTACCTCCCTTAAACACAGCCAACTACTCTGTTTTGCTGATGACATGAAGATTTTCCTTAAGATCTACTCGGTCGATGATTGTCTCAAACTCCAGGATGATCTTAATAGAAACCTGGTCTTACATTAAATGTTAAAAAATGCCGGTCAATGATATTCACCAGAAGTCGCTCTCCTATCACTTACTCCTACGTTCTGAATGGCTCTAGTTTAATTCCCGTTGATTCTAACATTTGTGATCTTGGTTTTACATTTACTTCCTCTCTTTCTCCTCGTGCCCACATCGATAAAATTACTTGCAAAGCTCTCAAGGTTTTGGGTTTCATTAAAAGAATATCTGATGAATTTAAACTCACCAGCTCTCTCAAATCCATCTATTGTGCACTTGTACGCCCAATCGTTAAATATGGCTCTATTGTATGGAGTCCTCAAACTGCTGATGCCTGTTTTCAACTCGAACGTGTTCAGCATAAATTCTTATGCTATATGAAGCATTAATTGAATGTTAACTGCCCCCCTCATGATTATACTCCTCTACTTCGTCTCATGAACTTATCTTCCTTAGCTGACCGTCGCCGCTCGCATGCTCTTGCTTTTCTTAATAAAATCTTATCGGGATCTGTTGACTCCCCTTCACTCCTTGCTCTAATTAACTTTAAAGTTCCTGTTAAGTGCACCCGCAACACGCATACTTTTTTTATTCCACATTGTCCTACAAAATATTTACAAAACGAGCCAATAAACCGTATGATGAAATTAGCCAATGAGGACCCGTCATTTCTTCCATAGTATTATACTATTATCTTTTATTTTGTTTTTATATATAACTCATGTAAGCATGTACCGATGTACCACACTTAAAATTAGTATGTAATTTTTGTCAACATTACACCATACATATCTGTATCATGGGCTCACGCCCATTTATAATTAATAAATAAATAAATAAATAATTAATATTCATATTAATTTATAAATTTTAGTATGTCATGAACATGTATTAAGTATTTCATATATTTTATTTTATTTTGTGAATGTTTGAATAAATACAATTTTAGTTAATTATTATATTGCGTCTCAGTAAACTTCTAACAAAATCATCTACATATTCTCTTTAAATATTCTAGTGAAAATAGAGTACTCTGAAATTTATTTTCAGAGGGGACAATAGTGCAATACTATACAGTAATACAAAAAATTAATGAGTTTGAAAAATTTGGTATAACCCAGTAGATGCTTTAGTATATATAGATTTCCATAATGAAAGGAGAATAATAAGCAAGCACTGTGATCTATATCCATTATTATCAAGCGATCTATTTGCAAGTCCTAAATTATGTTAATGTATTTTATGTTATGTAATAGTTATTAGTACTGTATTAATGTATAATATTTTGGTATAAAAAGTTTAAGTTTCAAAAATTTTTTCATGATTATCCATTTCTTTCTACGTAATGTTAATTCACTCATATTAGTAATGGATTGTGTACAACATAGGGTGTATATTAAGACCTGACAAATTTAATAACTTTTGTTCTAATCAATATTTAATAATTTGTTTTTTATTACATCTTTAATATCTTAATAATTAATACAATACTTATTACTATTTCATAGCAGTATTTAACATAAAATAACATACATTAACAGCATTTGTGACTCTCAAAGACATGGCTAGATAATGATGTATGACTCCTAGAGATGGGAGCTTGGTAAATTTACCCGGTAAATATTTTTTTACCGTTCTTAAAATCGAGTGACCACTTATTTCAAATGTTTTCATGTGAACATTAACACTAGTAACATTTCTATGAGGTTAATGTTATCTGTAGACCGTAGTCGATATAATTAATATAAAATATTACGAGAATTTGGTAAAACCAGTTCAAATTATCACCATTCGTCCATTCCCTGAACGTAGTATACAAAACACAAGTACACTGTACACTATAAATAACTTACCAACCACAGCGACCGTTCCCCCTGCGTAAACGTATACCTAATTATAGTTATATAATAATTTATAGTATGTGATTATTGATTAATGATAACGATAAGTGATAACTGATTGTTTGCTTCATTATTTGTGTTGTTAGTTTATGTTAGTTCTCATTGTTCAAAATATCTTATATTATAATTTCTAATGTACTAAAATAATGAAGCCGAAAGAAATAAAAAAAAATGTGCTACACAGATAATAATAATACCTATATTATTTTTAAAAATACAGATTATCTGACTGCTGTCTGCAGCTGTAGACAGGGCCACATTTAGAATTAAGCCGCTCCAGGCAAACAAAATTTTCCACTCCCCTTCTTTATTTTTTTTTTAAATTTATTTGATTACAAGCTTTGATTTGTTTTTGTAAAAATATTACCTGGTACATGATCAAAACTTGAATGGTAAATTCTTAATCAACTATAGTGATATAAAAACATAAAATTGTTTTAATTTTATTTAACTCTTTGGGTCTATCATTTGTCACTTTTTTTTTATTTCTATTTATTTATTCTTATTTGTTGACCATGTCCTGATAACTGAATATATTAATATATTATGATAACCATGTTGAAGATAAATAATATTTATAAAGGTTACATAAATAAATAAAAACATAACTATACCATAGTACCAAAAAAAAATGCAAAACTAAATTTTTTGTATTAGTAATAATTAAGATAATACATTCTACAAAGGATAAATTATTAATTTTTTTTTTTTACATTTTATTAAAGCAAATTTTTCAATATACTATTGTAATCAACTTTTGAGGTTAAATCTGCTTCTATAATCTGTAGTCATCATTGCTAAACTGTTAAGTCTATTTTCTTTAGAAAATAATCTGAGGTACGATTTTACTCTCTTTAGCACTGAGAATGATCTTTCTGTTGGTCAGTTGCTAATTTGTGTACACAGCAATCTCAAAGAAATATCAATGTAAGGATAAATATTTACCAAATTTTTTGTCTTATAAATGCACACATATCTTGTATGGTCTTTAGTGCGTCAGTGCCAACATTTTTTAAATTCCCTTTGCTTTTGAAAACACTTTTTTAATCTGAACATTCATCGTGCAATAACTTTATTGTCTTCACCAGTGACAAAAACTAAAAATTATCAAAACGGTGGCAGCATAGGGTTGCTGGGCTGCCCCTGAAATTTTTGAAAGATGCCGGTAAACCGTGTTTTAAATCAGAACGGTCAACATTTATTTTTTTTTTAAAACTTGATTTCTGTGTGCGTATCGTTATAATTACCATTTACTTAAAAATATATGTTTAACAAAATTAGGCAGATAATAATATCTTTATTTAACATGTATTGTCAAATTGATTTCCTGAATACGGAAATCGGAAAAACCTACAATAAAGACTTGAGACAGACGACCGAGACGGTACGGTACGCATATACGGATACAAAATTTCCGAAAAAAAAAAACGTTTTCCGAAAAATTGAAATATAATAATAAATAATTTATAATAGTATACAAATATAATATTATCGTATCAGTCATTTCCGCCAATGTTGTTTTGTCATTACTCATTTGTCAATCGTTCGCTGTCTATATATTTTCTACAACTTACAAGTAAAATTTATTATATAACATTTAAAAATACAGGTGATTTATTTTCGGGGAAATACACCATTCCAAATAAATACCAATTTGATATGTAACTACGTTATTTTTAGAATAAATATTAAAATATCGGTATTTATTTATTTAAGAAGGCTGCACTAGCCTGCACTGTAGCATATTTTAAGGAGTACAATTTAGGCAATTCATGTGACATATAAATTAATACAGTGTCTATGTGTGAGTAGTAAATGAACATTAGTGTGCGTAATCCGTTATCGCGTTGATTGCGCGAATTCTGCTAATTCAGCGGGCGTATGAGCGGGTGTCTTTCCAGTTAGCAGTCTTTCTTATCATTCATATAAGAGTATTCATAACAAAATAATATTGTAAATAATAATAATATTATGTTGTTTGAGGTTTGTCTTTGTCTTTCACTGTTTTACTTTTAACTGTTTATTTAAAAATGTATTACTAAATTTTAAAATACACTTTATTAATTATGATAATGGTTAGTGCTTAATTAATGATTATGTAACATATTCAATATACCTTTCTAATAAATTATTTTTTTTTTAACTATTTTTTCCTAGGATTTTTTTCCTTGGACTTTTTTTCTACAAACTTTTTATCATTTACCAAAACTAAAAAAATTTAAAACTGAAAATGTCCGTATACAGATCAAAAAGAGTCAAAATATTTTCAGAAAATGCTAATTTAAACATTCAGTGAAATTTTCATGTATCTACAGTTATTCGTTTTTGAATTACAACAAAATAAGGAAATCGCTAGGTACATGAGAAATCGAGTGAACATCCAATGTTGTAAAAATTTGAATTTCAAACACTCATAAAAATTTAATTTGACTTTCTTATAGACATTTTTTTTTGGATTAAGGTACATAATCTTATAAGGAATCTTGTATTACATTTTCAAATCTTAGATTTAAAAATAAAAATTTTGACGAATTCTTAACTCAAAATAATTTGCTAATTTTCATAATTTTCCATATTTTGTCAATTTTTGAACTTTAAATGCTTATTAAAAACAAAGGATTTTTAATATTTTTCATCTGCTTTTGAAACAACACACTATTAGCCTTATATTAAATTTTCAAGCTTTTTTAACCAACAAATAAAATCGTATTGATATTTTTAGGAAAAAAACTAAAAAAAAATGGAAAATGAAAATGTCCCTAAACAGTTCAAAATAAATCAAAATATTTTGAAAATGTTATCGTGTATAGAAAATGCAAAAAAAAACAATCAGTGAAAACTTCATGTATTAGAGTCACACCAAAAACCAAAATCTATTTTTTGGAAAACCGATTTTGCGTAAAAATTCCCGTTTTTCCTTAATTTTTATGTTGTTTTTCCCGGCGCTTGTGAAAACTAGTGTGACATATTTACTTTTGACCCCCAAAGTACCAACTAGATTCACTTTCCTATCAGAAAAGATACTGTTGAAGAAAGTCCAAGACTTTTACTGTCCTAAAACGTGATGACAGACACAAAAAGGTAGGCAAGTGGGTGTCGCTCTGCTGTACAGTAGGTTAGAAGTGGGTCACTGTATAATGGATAGTATTAAATTACTAAGACGGTATGTCAGTCTAGGTATTATAGGCATATTATATACTTATCAATGGTATTAAAAAAAATTTACCTAAAATAGGTACCTATAATAAATTCCAAATTAATCATATCACAATATTATTTAGGAACTTATAACACGTTATACATCAACAACAAACCCTGATAATATCAGAGAAATATAAAAGTGTATTTTAGAAGTTTCAAGTACCCATTAATAATATTATACAATCACAACAAAATAACTAAAAAAGGTGGGCAAGTGGGTGTCGCTTTGCTGTACAGTAGGTTACAAGTGGGTCACTGTATAATGGATGATATTAAATTTGAATTCAACGATATAATATCATTGTATAAGAAAAACGATTCTGAGAGGAGACGGTATGTCAGCCTAGGTATAATACATATTATATACATATCTATGGTACTAAACCAAAATGTGACCTATAATAGGTAGCTACCTACAATAAATTCCAAATTAATCATATCACAATATCCATTACGTACTAATAACGTGTTGTACGTCATTACTAGGTTTTATATTCTGAGTGATACGATGAATGTATTGATTTTACAATGATGTGTGTTTTTTTTTTTTTTTTTTATTTTTTTTTTTTGTGTCTGTGTACACGATAAGTAGTCGAAATAATGCTTCGATTTTCGACTTCAGTATCTTGTTCGATTGGAAAGTGAATATCGTTGGTGCATTGGGGAGGTCAAATTTTGAAATTCCCAGTACTTTTCAAAAGCGCCAAGAAAAACAAAAGAAAAACTATGGAAAAACGGGAATTTTTACGCAAAATCGATTTTTCCGAAAATTTAATTTGGTTTTTGGTGTAACTTTAAAACAAATGACAGTAGATACATGGAATTTTCACTGGTTGTTTATATTTGCATTTTCTATAGACGATAACATATTCAAAATATTTTGATTTATTTTGAACTGTTTAGGGACATTTTCATTTAAAATTTTTTTTAGTTTTTTTTCTAAAAATATCAATAAAATTTTATTTGTTGGTTGCGAAAGCTTGAAAATTTAATTGAAGGCTCCTGGTATATTGTTTCAAAGGCAGATGAAAAATATTAAAAATCCTTAGTCACAATTTTTTTTTATAAGCATTTAAAGTTCAAAATTTGACAAAATATGGAAAAATCACGAAAATTAGCAAATTATTTTGAGTTAAGAATTCGTAAAAATTTTTCTTTTTAAATCTAAGATTTGATATTCACTCGATTTTTCATGTAGCGATTTCCTTTTCTTGTTGTAATTCAAAAACGAATTACTGTAGATACATGAAAATTTCACTGAATGTTTTTATTAGCATTTCCTATACACCATACAATTTTAAAAATACATAATCACAATTTTTTTTTATAATCATTTAAAGATCGAATTTGACAAAATTTATCAAAATCTCGAAAATTATCAATCATCGTAATTAATAAATTATTAAATGTTCAGTTTTTATAGCTAAGGATTGAAAATTAAAAAAAAGATTCGCATAAATAGTTCATACTGTAATCAAAAAATCTAAAAAATATATGAACACAGTTATTTTTTACAGACATTTTAAATTCAAATTTGGACGAAATTACATAATAAAAAACCTAGAATAACTATTTTAGCTATTTTGTTGTGATTGTATAATATTTTTCGTGTGTACTTGAAACTTCTAAAGTATACTACTATATATCTATGATAGTATCAGGGTTTGTTGTTGGTGTATAACTCGTTATAAGTACCTAATGGATATTGTGATATGATTAATTTGGAATTTATTATAGGTCAATTTTTTTTTAATACCATAGATATGTATACCGTGTGTCCCAAAAATCAGGGGCCACTTTACTACTCATTACCATGTAAATATTTTTCAATTCTGTTTGCGGGACATTAAACTAGACTAATTGATCGTAAATTTCTTTGACTCACAATGTTTTTAACTCATGTATCTTGCGCATGCGCAATAAAACTTATATTTTTTTTAATGGCAACCCGTAATTTTAATATCATATTCGGGTTCATCGATTTTTTTCAAGCCATTTTGATGTATCAACTTATGTCCTAAACCCAAAATTGACTAAACTAGAGTTAAGTAGAATTTAAATAATTTAAAAATTCAATTTAATTAATTTTTTTTTCTAACTGTACGTACTTATTTATTTCTTCTAAACACCATGAAACAAACAATCAAAATTATTATTATTAAACTAATTACCTAATTATTTACTATTTATGAATTATTATCTTATTTTATTATTACGCATTATAAAATAACATAGTTTAAACATGTATTTTCAAGAAACAACATTTCTATTTTATTTTTTTACCATTACTATACATTTTTATTTACAATTAAATTTACAGAAATTACAGACATAAACTATTCAATAAACTAAGAAAAAAATAAGTACGTACAGTTATAATGGTAAAAAAATAAAATAGAAATGTTGTTTCTTGAAAATACATGTTTAAACTATGTTATTTTATAATGCGTAATAATAAAATAAGATAATAATTCATAAATAGTAAATAATTAGGTAATTAGTTTAATAATAATAATTTTGATTGTTTGTTTCATGGTGTTTAGAAGAAAAAAATAAGTACGTACAGTTAGAAAAAAAAATTAATTAAATTGAATTTTTAAATTATTTAAATTCTACTTAACTCTAGTTTAGTCAATTTTGGGTTTAGGACATAAGTTGATACATCAAAATGGCTTGAAAAAAATCGATGAACCCGAATATGATATTAAAATTACGGGTTGCCATTTAAAAAAATATAAGTTTTATTGCGCATGCGCAAGATACATGAGTTAAAAACATTGTGAGTCAAAGAAATTTACGATCAATTAGTCTAGTTTAATGTCCCGCAAACAGAATTGAAAAATATTTACATGGTAATGAGTAGTAAAGTGGCCCCTGATTTTTGGGACACACGGTATACATATCTATGGTATTAAAAAAAAATTGACCTATAATAAATTCCAAATTAATCATATCACAATATCCATTAGGTACTTATAACGAGTTATACACCAACAACAAACCCTGATACTATCATAGATATATAGTAGTATACTTTAGAAGTTTCAAGTACACACGAAAAATATTATACAATCACAACAAAATAGCTAAAATAGTTATTCTAGGTTTTTTATTATGTAATTTCGTCCAAATTTGAATTTAAAATGTCTGTAAAAAATAACTGTGTTCATATATTTTTTAGATTTTTTGATTACAGTATGAACTATTTATGCGAATCTTTTTTTTAATTTTCAATCCTTAGCTATAAAAACTGAACATTTAATAATTTATTAATTACGATGATTGATAATTTTCGAGATTTTGATAAATTTTGTCAAAATTCGATCTTTAAATGATTATAAAAAAAAATTGTGATTATGTATTTTTAAAATTGTATGGTGTATAGGAAATGCTAATAAAAACATTCAGTGAAATTTTCATGTATCTACAGTAATTCGTTTTTGAATTACAACAAGAAAAGGAAATCGCTACATGAAAAATCGAGTGAATATCAAATCTTAGATTTAAAAAGAAAAATTTTTACGAATTCTTAACTCAAAATAATTTGCTAATTTTCGTGATTTTTCCATATTTTGTCAAATTTTGAACTTTAAATGCTTATAAAAAAAAATTGTGACTAAGGATTTTTAATATTTTTCATCTGCCTTTGAAACAATATACCAGGAGCCTTCAATTAAATTTTCAAGCTTTCGCAACCAACAAATAAAATTTTATTGATATTTTTAGAAAAAAAACTAAAAAAAATTTTAAATGAAAATGTCCCTAAACAGTTCAAAATAAATCAAAATATTTTGAATATGTTATCGTCTATAGAAAATGCAAATATAAACAACCAGTGAAAATTCCATGTATCTACTGTCATTTGTTTTAAAGTTACACCAAAAACCAAATTAAATTTTCGGAAAAATCGATTTTGCGTAAAAATTCCCGTTTTTCCATAGTTTTTCTTTTGTTTTTCTTGGCGCTTTTGAAAAGTACTGGGAATTTCAAAATTTGACCTCCCCAATGCACCAACGATATTCACTTTCCAATCGAACAAGATACTGAAGTCGAAAATCGAAGCATTATTTCGACTACTTATCGTGTACACAGACACAAAAAAAAAAATAAAAAAAAAAAAAAAAAAAACACACATCATTGTAAAATCAATACATTCATCGTATCACTCAGAATATAAAACCTAGTAATGACGTACAACACGTTATTAGTACGTAATGGATATTGTGATATGATTAATAACATAGTTTAAACATGTATTTTCAAGAAACAACATTTCTATTTTATTTTTTTTACCATTATAACTGTACGTACTTATTTTTTTCTTAGTTTATTGAATAGTTTATGTCTGTAATTTCTGTAAATTTAATTGTAAATAAAAATGTATAGTAATGGTAAAAAAAATAAAATAGAAATGTTGTTTCTTGAAAATACATGTTTAAACTATGTTATTTTATAATGCGTAATAATAAAATAAGATAATAATTCATAAATAGTAAATAATTAGGTAATTAGTTTAATAATAATAATTTTGATTGTTTGTTTCATGGTGTTTAGAAGAAAAAAATAAGTACGTACAGTTAGAAAAAAAAATTAATTAAATTGAATTTTTAAATTATTTAAATTCTACTTAACTCTAGTTTAGTCAATTTTGGGTTTAGGACATAAGTTGATACATCAAAATGGCTTGAAAAAAATCGATGAACCCGAATATGATATTAAAATTACGGGTTGCCATTTAAAAAAATATAAGTTTTATTGCGCATGCGCAAGATACATGAGTTAAAAACATTGTGAGTCAAAGAAATTTACGATCAATTAGTCTAGTTTAATGTCCCGCAAACAGAATTGAAAAATATTTACATGGTAATGAGTAGTAAAGTGGCCCCTGATTTTTGGGACACACGGTATAATATGTCTTAAACCTAGACTGACATACCGTCTTCGCTCAGAATCGTTTTTCTTATACAATGATATTGTATCATTGGATTCAAATTTAATACCATCCATTATACAGTGACCCACTTGTAACCTACTGTACAGCAGAGCGACATCCACTTACCCACCTTTTTTATTATGTAATTTCGTCCAAATTTGAACTTAAAATGACTATAAAGTAATCTGTGCTTAAGTATTTTTTAGATTTCTTGGTAACAGAATTAACTACTTACGTGGAATCTTGTTTTAAAGTACCTGTTAATGTTCCTTAGATATAAAAGTTGAACATTTTATACATTTTTAACAACAAAATAATTTTCAATTTTAAATTTGATAAATGTTGTCAAAATTCGATCTTTAAATGCTTATAAAAAAAATTGTGCATATGTATTTTTAACATTTTTCAACTGATATTGTAACAATTATTAGGAGCCTTGTATTAAATTTTACACTTTTTGGCCCAACAGATAAAATTTTATTGATATTTATAGAATAAAAAACTAAAAAAATTGGAAACTGAAAATGTTCGTAAACAACTCAAAAAGTTTAATTTCAAATTTGAATACAATAATACATTGACATAACCGTATTGGCAAATATGAAATGACAATGACAGGTTTCCTTACCTATTTTTTAAAATAGGTACAAAAACTTAATTAATTTTAGATTTTGAGTGGAATGATGAATGTATTGATTTTACAATGATGTGGGTTTTTTTTTTGTCTGTCATCACGATTCGGGGTTCAAAACTACTTCGATTTTCTTCAACAATATCTTTTCTGATAGGAAAGTGAATCTAGTTGGTACTTTGGGGGTCAAAAGTAAAAATTTCACAGTAGTTTTCACAAGCGCCGGGAAAAACAACATAAAAATTAAGGAAAAACGGGAATTTTTACGCAAAATCGATTTTCCAAAAAATAGATTTTTGGTTTTTGGTGTAACTCTACAACAAATGAAAATGTAACTCTAATACATGAAATTGTCACTGATTGTTTATTTTTGCATTTTCTATACACGATAACATTTTCAAAATATTTTGATTTATTTTGAACTGTTTAGGGACATTTTCATTTTCCATTTTTTTTTAGTTTTTTTTCTAAAAATATCAATAAAATTTTATTTGTTGGTTGCGAATATAGCTTGAAAATTTAATAGAAGGCTCCTAGTATATTGTTTCATAGGCAGATGAAAAATATTAAAAATCCTTAGTCACAATTTTTTTTTATAAGCATTTAAAGTTCAAAAATTGACAAAATATGGAAAAATCACGAAAATTAGCAAATTATTTTGAGTTAAGAATTCGTAAAAATTTTTCTTTTTAAATCTAAGATTTGATATTCACTCGATTTTTCATGTAGCGATTTCCTTTTCTTGTTGTAATTCAAAAACGAATTACTGTAGATACATGAAAATTTCACTGAATGTTTATATTAGCATTTCCTATACATCATAGAATTTTGAAAATATTTTGACTCTTGTTGAGCTGTTTACTGACATTTACCGCTTTCAATTTTTTTTAGTTTTTTTTTCTATAAATATCAATAAAGTTTATCTGTTGGGCCAAAAAGTGTAAAAATTTAATACAAGCCTCCTGATATATTGTTTCAATAACAATTCAAAAATATTAAAAATACATAGGCACAGTTTTTTTTTATAAGCATTTAAAGATCGAATTTTGACAAAATTTTACAAAATCTCGAAAATTATCAATCATTGTAATTAATAAATTATAAAATGTTCAGTTTTTATAGCTAAGGATTGCAAATTTAAAACAAAGGTTCTCATAAATAGTTCATACTGTAACCAAAAAATCTAAAAAATTTATAAACACAGTTATTTTTTACAGACATTTTAAATCCAAAATTGGACGAAATTACATATTAAAGTCAATATTAACGATCTTGGTTTTTTGTTGTAATTAAAAATAGTATTCGGGGATATATTATACCCAATGGATATCGTGATATGATTAATTTGGAATTTATTATAGGTATCTATTATAGGTGTCTTATACCTAGATTGACATACCGTCTCCACTCAGAATCATTTTTCTTATACAATGATATTATTATAATATTATTATATCATTGAATTCAAATTTTATACCATCCATTAAACTATGACCCACTTGTAACCTACAGTATAGCAGAGCAACATCCACTTACCCACCTTTTTTTTTTTTTTTTGTGTCTGTCATCACGTTTTAGGACAGTAAAAGTGCTTGGATTTTCTTCACCAGTAGTTTTTCTGATAGGAAAGTGAATCTAGTTGGTACTTTGTTGGGTCAAAAGTAAAAATTTCCCAGTAGTTTTCACAAGCGCCGGGAAAAACAACATAAAAATTAAGGAAAAACGGGAATTTTTACGCAAAATCGGTTTTCCAAAAAATCGATTTGATTTTTGGTGTAACTCTAAAAGAAATGAACGTATATACATGAAATTTTCACTGGTTGCTTTTATTTGCATTTTATAAACATGATAACATTTTCAAAATATTTTGATTCATTTTGAACTGTTTAGGGACATTTTCATTTTCCGTTATTTTTTAGTTTTTTTTTCTAAATATATCAATAAAATTAGAATTTCCTATACACCATACAATTTTGAAAATATTTTGACTCTTTTTGAGCTATTTACGGACATTTACCGCTTTCAATTTTTTTTAGATTTTTTCTATAAATATCAATAAAATTTTATCTGTTTGCCAAATAGTGTAAACATTTAATACAAGGCCCCTGATATATTGTTACAATATCAGTTGAAAAATATTAAAAATACATATTCACAGTTTTTTTTTACAAGCATTTAAATATCGAATTTTGACAAAATTTATCAAATCTCGAAAATTATCAATCATTGTAATTAATAAATTATAAAATGTTCAGTTTTTATAGCTAAGGATTGCAAATTTAAAACAAAGGTTCTCATAAATAGTTCATACTGTAACCTAAAAATTTAAATAATATATGAACACAGTTATTTTTACAGACATTTTTAAATTCAAATTTGGACGAAATTACATTTTAAAAAACCTAGAATAACTATTTTAGTTATTTTGTTGTGATTGAATAATATTATTCGTGGATACTTGAAACTTTTAAAGTGTACTATTATATATCTATGATAGAATCACGGTTTTTGTAGATGTATAACGCGTTATAATTACCTAATGGATATTGTGATATACTGATATGATTAATTTGGAATTTATTATAGGTACCTATTATAGGTCAAATTTTGGTTTAGTACCATAGATATGTATGGAAAATATCTTATACCTAGACTGACATACCGTCTCCGCTCAGAATCGTTTTTCTAATACAATGATATTATATCGTTGAATTCAAATTTAATATCATCCATTATACAGTGACCCACTTGTAACCTACTGTACAGCAAAGTGACACCCACTTACCCACCTTTTTTTTATTTTTAAATCTAAGCTTTGAAAATGTCAAGGGTTAGGTTATCAAAAAAAAAATGTCAACCGGAAATTAAAATTTAATTTTTATGAGCATTTTAAATTCATATTTTTACAAAATTTGTTGTTCACTGATTTCCCATGTAACGATTTTCTTATTTTGATTTAATTCAAAACCGAATGACTCTATGATACAAGCAAATTTCACTGAATGTTTATTTTATCAATTCTTCTACTTGATAAAATTTTAAAAATATTTTGACGCTCTTTGAGGTGTTTACGGGCATTGTCAGCTTTTATTTAATTTTTTTTTTCTATGAATATCAATAAAGTCTTATCTGTTGGGCCAAAAATGTAATACAAGGCTCCTGATATATTGTTACAATATCAGTTGATAAGTATTTGAAATACATAGGCACACATTTTTTTTTATAAGCATTTAAAGATCGAATTTTGACAAAATTTATCAAATTTATAATTGAATAATTATTTGGTAGTTAAAAATTTATAAAATTTTCAACTTTTATATCTAAAGATTGAAAATTTAAAATAAGATTCCATGTAAGTAGTAAATTCTGTTACCTAAAATCTAAAAAATACACAAGTACAGTTTATTTTTATAGTAATTTTAAGCTCGTGGGTAGGTACTTAAAACTTCTAAATGACTATTATATATCTATGATAGTATCACGGTTTGTTGTTGATGTATAACACGTTATAAGTACCTAATGGATATTGTGATATAATTAATTTGGAATTTATTATAGTTAGGTACCTATTATAGGTCAATTTTTTTTTAATACCCTATAATATAATATTATGTCTTATATCTAGACTGACGGTATCGTCTCCTCTGTGAATCGTTTTTCTTATACAATAATATTAAATTGAATTAAAATTTAAAACCATCCATTATACAGTGACCCACTTGTAACCTACTGTACAGCAGAGCACCTTTTTATTATTTTTTTCACATTTATTATTTATTCTAAAACTTGCTGAATAATAATTTGTAACGATATGATGTATTGAGTATTCAATTATAAAATATGACCATGTGATCGAGTCGACATTACTAACATATAGATATAATACAAAATTAGGTTTAACTAGCGCACTGTATTTCATTGTTTGTCTTAATATAAAAAGTTAAGCAAAATAGGTATGTTGGTGACGACTTTGACACTCCTTTATAAGCCATGAACAAATTTGGAAATGCTGACGCATTTTACTCAGTAAAATATAGGTACCTACTCTGCGTATAACGATGACCGCTGCTCATGCCGACAACTATTATACCTAGTAGGTAGCAATTGTTGTAGACGCAACAAATTTGCAAATAAAATAAAAATTGTACACATATACTTTTGTTATTATTATTTATATTGTTTAATTTTGCAAACATTATATTAATTGTTTCTAGTGAGTTATATAATGTTATTAAAATGTGTACAACACGATATCACTTAGATATCGCATGCAGGACTTGCAACGTTATAACGTCTTGTAATGTTATGATTAGGTATAACGTCATATTTGATAAAAAAAACTATTGAAATTTGTAAATGTAATGGAAAGCGATAATCAAAAATAATTGAATAACTCAAAATAAAACATAACGATTAACAAAATATATTATATATTATCAAACGAAACATAACACAAAACGTAATTTATAGGATATCGTCGACCGAAAAATAGCGCAAAACGAATTATATTAAAATCTATTTATTTAAATTTTAAATGGTATATCATCTATTGGTTTCGTCCAAAAACATTTATTTCATACAAACAATCTAGAATTGATTATGTGATTGACCAGCGTTAATTATTATTTTTAAATTCAATAGGTATTAAACTATTAACCAAGGCTGGGCAAGTTAATGATTTTTCTTAACTCAGTTAAGTTAAGTTAATATGCATTAATAACAAAATGTTAAAAGTTAAAAGTTAATTTAACTATAGGTTAGGTTAGGTTAGGTTACACACTTTTTGTTAACTTTTTATTAAGTTAAAAAAAAAAAATTGTTTATACAACGCTATAGCGTCCTTAATTTTTATCCAACCTAAAACTTAATTATAGACTACCTATAGTTTTTATACTTTATACAGTACTTCCATGTAAGTTAGATTCGAATGATATACATTTTTAACTTTAAACAATTTACGATACATATTTTTTGAAATGAAAACTAAATAGACTGAAATAGTGAAATATAATTAAATCATAAACAAAATAAATTAACTTAACTTACTTCTTAAAATGAAAAATTAACTCGTTAATTTCAAGTTAATTAAAAAAGAAACTAGCAGGTTAACAGTTGAGTTAATGAAAATCCAAAAGTAACTAGTAAGGTAAAAAATTTGCTCTGCTGTAAAGTAGGTTACAAGTGGGTCACTGTATAATGGATGGTATTAAATTTGAATTCAATGATATAATATCATTGTTTTAGAAAAACGATTCTGATCGAAAACAGTCAGTCAGCCTATGATATTACTAACAGTCCTGTAAAGAATACTTTTGAAAAGTACTTGAGTAAGTACTCAAATACATTTTTTTTAAGTATTTAAGATACTACTCAAATACTTTAACTGTATAGTATTTCAAATACTACTCAAATACTTTGAAAAAGTATTTGGAATACTTTTCAAATACTTTTGGTTTTTAAAGTGGATTTTTAATTATTGTAATATAGACACATAGGTAGTAAATTTATAATCATTTTTATTTATTATTTATTAAATAAATGTTTATTACATTTTTTTTATTTTTACATGAAATTTACAATCTGTTCTTAACTAGAACAATAAGCAAATGTGCAAAGGGTATTTGCGTATGATTTTTTTTGAGGGAAGAAACCACCCATTGGTGATACTACCTATTTTGTGTTCTTAATTTATTCTAAAATTTCTAAAATTATTTCGAATAAAAATAAAATGTTCGAAATAAAAAACCAAAGTATACAAAACCAAAAAGTATTTAATACAAAAAAAAGTATTTAAAATACCATTCAAAATACTTCATGCTGAAAGCATTTAAAAAGTTATTCAATACTTAAAAAGTTATTCAATACTTAAAAAAGTATTTGAATACTTTTACTCAAATACTTTTACTCAAATACTTTACAGGACTGATTACTAAATATAGTTGATGATATTATTGTGAATAAAGTAATTTATATATTTACCTATTTATGCGGAAACTTGTTTTAAATTTTCAAACCTAAGCTATAAAATTTGAATATTTTATAAATTTTTATTTACAAAATAATTATTAAATTTAAAAATGATTAACTTTGTCAAAATTCGAACTTTAAATGCTTATAAAAAAAAATTGTGCATATGTATTTTCAATATTTTTCAACTGCTATTGATACAATATATCAGAAGTCTTGCATTAAATTATCATGCTTTTTTAACCAACAAATACAATTTTATTGATATTTATAGAAGAAAAAACTAAGAAAATTGAAAACTGACAATATCCGTAAACACCTCAAAAAGAGTAAAAATATTTTCAAAATTTTATGGTGTATAGAAAATGAAAATATAAACATTCAGTAAAATTTTCATGTATCTACAGTTATTTGTTTTTGAATAACAATAAAATAACAAAACCACTAAATGAAAAATCGAGTGAATATTCAATATTTTTAAAATTTATGAACTTCAAACGCTCATAAAAATTTAATTTAATTTGCTTGGAGACATTTTTTTTTTGATTAAGGTAGATAAACTTATGAGTAATCTTGTATTACATTTTCAAATCTTAGATTTAAAAAGAAAAATTTTTATGAATTCTCAACACAAAATAATTTGACGGTTTTCGTGATTTTTCCGTATTTTGTCAAGATTTGAACCTTAAATACTTATAAAAACAAATTGTGGCTAAGGATTTTTAATAGTTTCAAACTTCTATTGTAACAATATAGTAGGAGCCTTGTCTTAAATTTTCAAGATTTTTTACCCAACAAATAAAATTTTATAGATAATTTTAAAAAAAAACTAAAAAAACCTAACCTAACAAAAGAATGAAAATGTTCCAAACAGTTCAAAATAAATCATAATAATTTGAAAATGTTATCGTATATAGAAAATGCTAGTATAAACATTTAGTCAAAATGTCATGTATATAGGTACATTCATTTGTTTAAAAGTTGCACCAAAAACCAAAATCAATTTTCGCGAAAACAGATTTTGATTAAAAATTCCCGTTTTTCCTTAATTTTTCTTTTGTTTTTCACTACACTTTTAAAAACTACTGAAACAATTATACTTTTGACCCCTTAATGTACCAACTAGATTCACTTTACTATCAGAAAAGATACTGTTGAAGAAATTCCAAGCACTTTTACTGTCTTAAAAGGTGATGACAGACACAAAAAAAAAAAAAAAAATACATCATTGTAAAATCAATAGATTCATCGTTTCACTCAGAATCTAAAATTAAAATTAAATTTATTTTTTAACTTAACTTTAACTTTTTACTCGTTATAGCCCAGCCTTGGTATTAACACTGTTTTAAATAACAAAACACGCAAAACTTGTAAAACGTGTTAGGTAGTTCTAAATAACGATAAACACAATGCTTGGATAACGTTTTAATTCTTAATAACGATAAAATCAAAAATTGTGTAACGTTTTAATTGTAAATAACATAAAACGGAATTTTTTCGTCAAATCGCAGGCCACTTCATCAGCCGCCGTAATTGTTAGTCTCGGACCGTACGTTGTCGCACTAGCATCGGCGAGACATGCGCCAAAATGTATTGTTTGTTGTACTCTAATTGCATTGTTATACTTTTTGGGCCATAAGGGCTAACATTGTCATAATTTTTTGTTCATTGTTGGCTCGAATCAGCCTGTGTGAAATATATTGCTTATAATCATATTTTTTATATCGACAGTGTCCGAATCGCCGCTAATATCGTTTATTGTTGTTCGTATACACATTGTCCAAGTGAGACTCCACTTTATTACTATATAATTATTGATTTATTTTTGGTGCTATACACCGAGTATAATATTATCATTCATAAAATAAATATATAGCAACGTCTGCCGGTCTACAGCTAGTCTGCGCTCCACAATCAAGACGTGAGTTTATTATTATTTATTACATCATATTATGTATTATTTTGCAAGGCTGGGTATAAGTTTTTTTCAATTCAGTTAAGTTAAAAGTTAAAACATACTTTTTGTTAACTTTTAGATTCTGATCTGAGTTGAACGATGAATGTATTGATTTTCCAATGATGTGTATTTTTTTTTGTCCGTCATCACCTTTTATTACAGTAAAAGGAAAACGTAAATTTTTACGCAAAATAGGTTTTTGACAAAATCGATTTTGGCTTATTTGGTGTTTGGAAACAAATGATCATAAATACATGAAGTTTTCACTGCTTGTTAATATTTGAATTTTCTATACATAATAACATTTTCAAAATATTATGATTTGTTTTGAACTGTTTAGGAACATTTTCATTTTCCATTTTTTTTAGTTTTTTTTCTGTAAGTATCAATACAATTTTATTTGTTGGTTAAAAAGCTTGAAAATTTAATAGAAGGCTACTAGTATATTGTTTCAAATTCAGATGAAAAATATTAAAAATCCTTATTCACAGTTTTTTTTTTAAAGTTCAAAAATTGACAAGATACGTAAAAATGACAAAAATGTCCAAATTATTTTGAGTTAAGAATACGTAAACATTTTTCTTTTTAAATCAAAGGTTTTAAAATATAATACAAGATTCCTTATAAGATTATCTATCTTTATCAAAAAAAAAAAATATCTATAAGAATGCCAAATTAAATTTTTATGAGCATTTTAAATTCATATTTTTACATAATTTGTTATTCACTCGTTTTCTCATGTAATGATTTTCTTATTTTGTTGTACTTCAAAAACGAATAACTGTAGATACATGAAAATTTCACTGAATGTTTATATTATCAATTCTTATAATTGATAAAAATTTCAAAATATTTTGAGGCTTTTTGAGCTGTTTACATTCATTGTCAGTTTTCAATTTTTTTTTATGAATATCAATAAAGTTTTATCTGTTGGGCCAAAAAGTGTAAACATTTAATACAAGGCTCCTGATATATTGTTACAATAGCAGTTGAAAAATATTAAAAATACATATGCACAATTTTTTTTTATAAGCATTTAAACTTGAATAATTATTCTGTAGTTAAAAATGTAAAATATGTTCAACTTTTATATCTAAGGATTGAACATTTAAAACAAGATTCCATGTATGTAGTTCATTTTGTTACCAAAAAGTTTAAAAAATACAGAAGCACAGTTTATTTTTATAATCATTTTAAGTTCAAATTTGAATGAAATTACATATTAAAAAACTTAGAATAACTATTTTAATTATTTTGCTGTTATTGTATAATATTATTCTTGGGTACTGGAAACTTCTAAAGTATACTACTATATATCTATGATATACTATATAGTATCACGGATTGTTGTTGATGTATAACGCGTTGTAAGTACCTAATGGATATTGTGATATGATTATATAAGTTTGAATTTATTGTAGGTTCCTATTATAGGTCAATTTTTTTTAATACCATAAATATGTCTTTGACCTAGACTGACTACCGTCTCCGCTCAGAACCGTTTTAATATAAAATAAATTAAACTGAATTTATATCAGAAATGTTGGTTAGATAATCAATTACTAAAAATGATTAACAATAATCAAGGGAATTTAATGCTGTCAACATTATGTTAAAAATGTTTTTGTTTCTATATTAGCTGTCATTGATGTCGGATTTAAATGCGGGCCGCTGGGAATATTATCTAATAAAATGTTGAAAATAGGCTACAACATCATTTGATTGATTTATTTTTTAACTAACGTGAAATTAACGAATTAGTTTTTTGTTTTAAGAAGTAAGTTAAGTTAATTTATTTTGTTATAATCTATATATATAAAAATGGAGACAAAAAATTCGAAATTGCATCAGTTGAGAACCGCTGGGCCGATTTTGCTCAAATTTTTTTTAAGATGTTCGAAATTTCCAGGTAAAGGTTTTTACGAAAGAAAATTTTTAAAAAGTCAACCGAATAATTAGAAAAACTGCAAAAACTATTTATTGATGTACACCGAATATTAAATAACGCATTGAACAATGTTAGAGTCATATAGAGTTGGTACATTTAACGGGAAACGAAGTGCACGGGATCAGCTAGTTTAATTATAATTCACTATTTCAGTCTATTTTGTTTTCATGTCAAAAAATATTTACCGTGAACTGTTTAAAGTTAAACATTTATATCATTCGAATCTAACTTATATGGAAATACCGTATAAAGTGCAAATAATATAGTCTATAATTTAGTTTTGGGTTGGAAAAAAATTAAGTACGCTAGTGTAGGTACTATAAAAAGTTAACAAAAAGTGTGTATTAACTTTTTACTTAACTGAGTTAATCTGTAGTTAAAGCTTGCATTCGAAAAAAAAATTCCGTTTTACGTTATTTACAATTAAAACGTTACATAATTTTTTGCGTTTATCGTTATCCAGAGTTAAAACGTTACCCAATTTTTGCGTTTATCGTTATTCAGAATTAAAACGTTACCCAAGTTTTTCGTTTATCGTTATTCAGAATTAAAACGTTATTTTACCCAACGTTTTCCAACAATCCAGTAAGTAATTATTACTACTTAATTTTTTTCAACATTGTTACCAGAAAGTTATAATTTATTATTTTATTGATATTTAATATTAGTAAAAATGGTGTTCTATATACCTAACACCTAGGTATTTTATATAATTACGTTGGAAAATTTAACTGAATAAGTTAATAAGCTAAAAACAAAAATAATGAACTACATAGTTAAGTTAAAAAGATAAAAAAAATTACCTTTTAAAGTTTTAACTCAACTACTCAACTTTAACTTTTTAACAAGTTAATGCCCCCACCTTTGCATTTTCAGTACTTGGTTAGAAATTGTACTACCCATGATTGAGTTAATTGTTTTAATATGTAGCTAATATAAATAAAACGGATGTTTTAACAACAGTATATACTTTAATACTCACAAAAGGACCGCAATAGTACAGACTAGAGTAGACAAAGTACAGAGTGAATACAATATAAGTCTATACTCTCAAATTCTACAGCGCAAATATCGGGGCATCATTAATCATTGTAAATAATAATAATAACTATTATTATTATTATTATACTAGGTATTTGCTATTGGCAATTCAATTTAAAAGTTATCAATAACTCCAAAAAAAGGTTAATAGGTAATGTCCCGGATACGGAATATAATATAATCAATTCTTAAATTGTTTTCTAAGACAAAAATAAATAGCATGAAATAAAATATATTTCTACGAAACCAATATAAGTACCTTACTTTTAAATAAATGGATTTTAAATTTTCAAATAATTTTGTTTTGCATTATTTTTCGTTAAATGATATTCTATAAATTACGTTTTGCGATATTTTTTGTTTAATGATATATTATATATTTTGTTACTCGTTATGCTTTATTTTGAGGTATTTAATTATTTTTGATTATCGCTTTCCGTTATAATTATGTTTACAAATTTCATTCGTTATTTGTCAAATATAACGTTATAATCATAACGTCATTATAACGTTTGCAATCCTTGCTATTAAGTATTAACTTATAACTTTTTATTATTGTTGCATATTAACTTAACTGAGTTGAAAAAAATCATTAACTTGCCTAGCCTTAGTGAAGCCGAAAACTTCATTTTTTTTCAATTGTTCCGATAAGTATTAGTCGAAAAGAATAAGAGATCGAGAACTCACACACACACACACACACACACACACAGAAATATATAAAACTGTATTTTACTTTACTGTCACTCCGAAGTGCCTTCGCTGGTTGGTTCTTCCCTCAAGATATGCACGCACATAAATTATAATTTTAAAAATAACCATCAGTTATGCACTTATGCTTATTGTACTTTTTTTTTTTATGTACAGATTGTATAGTTTCGTTTTTGTGATATAGTTGACGTATTTGTACAACGGAAGCCATTTAGAAATTGACCTTTTTGTATAATGGACACAAAAGTTACTATAGCAAAAAAAAAAAATGATACATTGGCGGCGTATAATAGCGGTGTATTATGTCCGATTGAAATCACAAACAAGCAATTAGATTAATGCGGCGGAGATAAGTAGGAACCTACACACGACAGCCATCGCCGTCACCGTAGGGGACCGTTTGTGGTGGCGAGTACAATATATATTGTTATGCACACAATGAAAACACCATCCCCTGGAGAGTATACATAATAGTACCTATATAATAAAATAATCTTTTTAAACGGCCAATTTCACAGACGTCAAAGCAAATTAAATGGTAACCGATCTCTTATACCCATAGGCTATAATAATAATATAGTCATTGTAGTCTATACAATATACTGTGCCACTGCAGCGGTCCCTTCTCTTACTGCACACACCAGACCAAAGTTGAGACTTATCTAGATAAAAAAATACTCATCCATCATCTTATCTAGATAACTATTTTTACATTTATCTATTGGTTATCTAAGATGAAATATTATTTTCTTATCTAGACAAATTTATCTAGATAAATTTATTTAAATCGAATACATTTTTCATGAATAATATAAATTTTTTTACTAAAATTTTCTATCAAAGCCGAGGACGGAACATTATCTAATAGTACATATTATACTCATAATGAGTTTTAACCTAAAACCTAATTGGCTTTAGACTTATAAAATAGGACATAAGACACTAGGCGATATATTTTATTTTTTAATCGTCGAGTTTCTGAAGATAAAGAGACATGACTCACGCGATCAATTCGTCAGTCGCCACACAAAATAATAATATAAATAATATTATGGAAATTTAATTCATAGTACCATTGATTATAAATACTACTAAATACTAGTACCTATTGGCTATTTATAATCAATGCGTTTATTAACGATTGACGATTTCAATAATTCGCGTAGACTATACATTTGGAAAAACACTAAAAATAGCTTTCCATACAAAAAGATAAGACTGTTTATTGTTTAGACATTTAGTGTGTCAGCGTATGCAATCGGCAGCCTTCAGTTTGCTGAGTACTGACCAGTGAGTGCTGACTGTAGCGTTGTATTTTGTATAGTGTAGACTTTTATCATGGACCGTTTTGTTACGAAAAAAATTCGTCTGGATCTAGAAACGGTGGCAACTGAAGAAAATGTGCTTGGACCAATGTGATCACATATTAAGCGGTACTCACTGTATTATGTAATAACTAATAATATAGTCTAGTACTCTAGTATATAGTACTATAGATAGACTATAGTGGGTGGTATACTGGTATCCCTAAATTCTCACCGGTCGCCCCTGCAGTTAAATTTGAATGGGCTGGTGTATTGTAAGCTGAAATGTGCTAAATTATGGTTTATAGAAATAATTGTGCCAATTTTGAATTTATTACAACGCTGTTGAATTTATTAAGTTATACATTTTAACGATTAAAATAAATTGTAATAACAACTGTAGTCATTACTTATTAGTTATTATCTTTTTTATATTATTGTCATTGTAGATCAACAAAAATTAAAAATATCAATAATGCATACCTATTATTTATTTTACTTTTATGATTTTGTAGTTACTATGGTGATATACCTACTGGCTAGTGGCCACTAAATTTATGAAATATTACACATAATAATATTAGTAGTACTGAACTACTGGATTGCAGGATAATATAATATTAACTTACTTTTATTAAACTACTAAGTAGGTATATTAGACTTGTATCATGTAAAGGTAAACTGAATGCTGATTATCAAGTACTGAAGTACCTACCTATATTTAAGTTACAATATGTTACATCTTATGATTCTTATGTGAAGTGTATGCAGTGGCGCCGATCACCGAATTTATCTATGACAAGTCATAGTTTATTTTTTAGATGGGGGAGAAGGCATTGTAGGGTACTGCAGGGGACCTCGCCTCGGATCCAGAATTTACGTTCAAACTTAAACATAAATTATTAAAAATGCATTTTATAGGTGCTTTGAGATTGCATCTGATTGTGAAATTAAAAAAGGGGGATGATGGGGGCCCCTTGATTGTACAATGTCGTAGTATATTTTAAACATTTCTGTGCCACTGAGTGTATGACTTAAATAATGTAAATATTGAGTATTTAGTTTGATCAGACTGGATGTACTGTAGAAAAAATAAATTAGTAAACAACTATAGAAATTGTCGATAGCTGCAAAATATGCACCTATTCTGTATGAATATTTGTATTAGTTATTACATGAATATTTCCAATATAAAATAGTTAATTCCATGAATAGTTTTCTTTATTATTAAGTCTTATAAAGAAATTACCTATACATTTACAGTTCAAACATAACTCATTGATGCAAAAAGGAAAAGACATGATGTATCCAAAACAACAGAGATTCAAATAAAACTGTTTAGTGGTCCAGCTAAAAAATGATTCAAAGAAAAGGCAATTTTACTTACTGGTTGTTTAATAAGTACTTCTTAATATAATGCATTTATAAATATAATTATGGTACATATTACAAAGTTAGGAACAAAGATTATTTACAAATTATAAAAACAAATAGAACACAAATTATAAAATAATATAAATTAAAAAATACAATTTATATTGACCTAATCTTCAGGAATCTTAATGTTACGGCTAATAATTGTATTCCTGTAGAGTATTTGAAGATGATGCCAAACTGCCAAAGTGATAATTTAGATTTTTATTTATAGAAATAGATCTGAATAATAATATTATACATTACACCTTACCCCATATTATGTAGTTACCTAAATTATATTTATTTATATTATATTTTAATTTTCAGCTATAGGTACCCTACAGGGTACCTAATTCACTAAACATGCTAATTGCTAACCATCATTTTTTCCTTTTATAAATGAATTAAAATGAATGAAATAAAATTGTATTTTATCAAGTCCTGATTTTTATATATACTTAAAGACCATTTCTTTGTAGGTACTATTTAAGGAGTGTCCTGTGGCGATACAAACTTATGTTTTTCAAGTGAAAACCTATGTTTATTACTATAAATTATTTAGTGGATAATTTTTTATTAAATATTGATGTGCAAAATCACTTATTAAAATGTTTGTACTAAGGATAATAATCTGTATCTGTAAATACGGTTTTACAAATAAATTAAATACTTAGATGTAATATCGGATTTAGTATTTATACTTTGGTCATTTGTACAAATTATTAATATTAAACTATTAATATTAATCACTAAAATTTTCAAATTAGCATAACTCCCATTCTTATATATACTCATTATTGTGGACCTATTATCTTTAGCACACAAATTTAATAACTCAAAAAACCAATCATATTAATTTTGAGAAAAGTTATACACTAAATAATGTGCATTAGAAAGAGGGTTCTCATTTGAAAAAACAGAAATGTGTATCTTCAGGGCACTATTTAAGTAGTACAACGAATCTCTTGAATTTGAAAATATGGCCTTTAAGTACCTAACCTATATTTAAAAGTACAAAAATCAGAATTTGAATGACTGCATTATTGAAAGAGAAAAAGGTGATTAGCGTACTTGGTGAATCACACCCTATATAATATTTTATTGTAATCTAGAATATAAGAAAGTAATTTTAATCAGATTTTTGCTTTTTGTATTCAATAAGGCTTAATAAATATGTTCGCTTTCTGAAAAATCATGAAAGTATTTTTATCTTATACACTTACATTCAGTTTTAAAACATCATTTATTTTCCCTACATAACCTAGTAAAAAAGTCATCGTATACAGACATATTTTCAAAATTTAAAACTAATTTTTTCTGAATTCAGAGATTCCAAAACTTCAAAATCATAAATTAAGCATATAGGAGGCTTGTTCCCGTGAACGACGAGTCTATAGCTACTACTCATTAATATCCATAGGCACCGTGAGTGAGAGAGTGCTTTGGTTTGATGGAGGTGGACCGTTGGAAAAGAGCGCTTTTCTATTCAAAACTACCAAGAACCATATAGGTTTATTGAGTAAAATATTTAATCTCATATCGAGGAATGAGGCTTGAGAGACAAGGTACCTAAATACCTAAGTAAACACCAAAATTCAGATTATTTCATAACATCATATATTCATATTATTATAATATTATGTCGAACACGTTGATATCTTGAGTTGTTCGTAATACCTACCGCACTCAATTGAAATCCCCTTCAAAAAATTACCATCGCAATGTAACTCGTCACTCGATATTTCGAACTATTCGATTTCTCGAACTGCAGTGTCAATATTTAGTTTCAACATAACGAGAGTTCACTGTCTTAGATTCTGAGCTGAGCGATAATTATTGTGATTGTTTAATGTTACTTATTAAAAAAAAATCAACTATCGCAAGTGCAAAGTACAATAATATTGATCAGTTTACGTATAACATAAGATTAGTTTTCGAAGTATGAAATATTTCACAAAAACGTGAAACATTGACATTTTTTTTAACACAAATAAAACACAATTTATATTTTATTTTTTTAACACAATGTTCAGTGTTCTAAATTCTAATGTAAGAATTCAGTAGGTATACAATATACATGTATTATATTGTATACCTAGGTACTTGTTTCATTAAACATTAAATTATTAAAATATTTAAAAAATTTGAATACCATTTTAATTGTATAATACCAAATATCAGGTATACAATTATATGTACCCTACAATTATGAAGGTGATTTATAATATTATATGTAAATATAAAACTTATTTAAAAATAAAACAAAATTTATTAAAATACTGAAATATTTCATGAAAGATTTCTTTTTTTTTAAATTTCATGAAATTTTCAAACACAACATAAGATACCAACTTACGTAATAGGTAATAAAATTAATAATATAATATTCTTAATTTGGTCATTTAATGTATTATAAAATAGGAATATAATTATTTATTTATTTACTGAAATATTAACGGACTTGAACACACTTACATGAATTGGGTACTTAGCATTCGAAAATACTATATTGAATAATACAAAAAAAAAAAAATAGAACAAAACGGATCAATGTTTTTTTAAATTAAAAACCAGATAAAATATATTTAATGAATGAATCGTATGACTTACATTGGTACCTACATTATATTTATAATATTATAATAATATAAACATACTGCATCCTTCTTTATCACCAGCTTTTTTATTTGTTTCCTCGGAGGTTTTTCTTCCACTTAGTGATTACGGGCAATGGAAACCACACTTGTGGGCCACGCGGCGTTATTAGTTCTGTCGGAAGTAGATTTTCTCGAGAGTTCATCTTCGGTCAAGTTTTCTCTGGGTAACTATAATAAACAGGATTTTATAATATATTAATTTCAAGTGCAATCAAACGTTAAGAATTAGGACGTTCGTGAAACTTTTTTCTGAATTTAGTATAGATTTGGCATTTCACTATATTATACGTGTGTACTAACATACTTAAATTAATATTACATATTTTAACAAAATAAAGTTAATAGTTTAATAAATATTATGTACCTCGTATACTGTCTTAGCAGTCCGTGGAACCGTGGTCGGTTGAACACCTAAAAAATGAATACGAAATAGGTATTAAAATACACTATCTAACTATTATACTTAACGAATATATTTACAGTATACAAAATAATATATTATAATATGGCCCAGTGGTTAAACTGGTTAAAATGAGGGGAGGCAATATTATACGTCGTCTTTAATTTAAGTCTCCAAAAACCGAGGGGGACACTTAACAAGAAATTATTATTAACGTGATATTCAATATAAATTAGTTTTTATAAATATAGAAACGAAATTAACATAGAAGACAACTTAAGACTTAAAGTTACCAACTGGGGACGTCGGGGCTCGATATTGATGTCGTGTGACTCGTTCAATACAACTTCAACATTCACATTAAACTATTCAATTATTCATTCATATTCGTTATAATTGATAAAATAACTGTACATTTTAACGAGATGTTAGTTTTTGTGCATTAAATGATTATACCATTAAATTAGTTTAAACTTTAAATTAATAAAATAAATTATAAAAAAGGATTGATAATCATATACGTAAAATAATGTCGTTTCATTTGTTGATAAATAAAAAATGTGTAAGTAGTTCGCGGATATAAAAAGGTTGGGAACCTCTGTCCTATAGCGATGTCCCATTATAATGTACGAGTAAGTATATTAAGTATTATACAAAAGTCCTATTAGGTACTTATATATAGTTATTATTTGTTTGAGTAAGTAATTAAATACATTAAACGACAAACGTATATTGAAAAAATTGATCCTAAGTACCTAGTACCTAGTACTACCTAGTTAAGTTTTCTAACCCTTATAGAATATTATGTGCAAAAACTAAAAGTAAAATAAATACTTAACCCATGCGTTAGATTTGTAACGAGACAAATCAATTGATTTACGTAACAGCGCGCGACATCTAGTGCAGATTGAACGCGTGACACAAGGTATACGCCGATCAGCCCGTTCAGCGATCAACGTTCCTTTTTATAACTTAAACATGTGAATTAACAGTGTAAACACATACTGGAGGTAGTTCGAACCCGTAAAAGGGTACAGAAGAGGTATTGAATACATATTACAAATCCATCTAATAGTTTCCGGACGTTTATCGGTCATGATGACGATCAGAAGCTTTGTAATCTTGATACTGTATAGAGCGCGTGCGGGAGCACCCGTTCTAAGGCACTACAAGTATGAGTATTCTCATCCGCCATTTTAGTTCCAGGCGCGCCCGGCGGTCGAGTTGTCATCTATAGTGCTCTACCCGTTCTGAGTTCCTCACAAAACACCACTTTGCAGCGTGGAAAAGCATAAACGGTCTTAAACAATACATGAATCAGCTTTTTACGATGCATGTAGTAGAAAAGACTTTAAACATCCATCCACTAGTAGAGGCAAAAGCCTGGTATAGTTTCACGGCTCAGCCATCCCCCCAAAGCAAAGCAAAGACCGTGGTGTCCATCTACCTATCTACCATCCGCCCCCCTCCGATTCCGAGTTCGATAATTATTATATTTTCATACTAACAAGTTAACTTAAAATCCGTCGTTCGTTTGTAAAATCCTCTCCGGCTCTCCCTATTATAGTGTTGGTAGTGGTACGGTTTATCCGTATTGAACAAGCTATTTACCCTATAATCATCGGAGGGGGTCCTATCAGCATTAAGTGTGTAGTAGACAGTGACACAGAATATCTGTGTTGAACAAGCTGCGCTATTACACACTCTCGGGACCTGCTGATCCCTGTGACTACGTGCAGACGTGCAGTGAAGCAGTAGTATCACTGTTCGCATCCGCCGTATTTCGCCGTCGCGAAACCAGCTACTCGTAAGTTGTTTATCGTCGTAACTGACCTAATTGGAGAAAAAAAAAATGAAAACTTCTTTAAATTGTTTGGTAACAATAGCTTAGTAGTTGGTTATACCGTCCTCATTTGGATTGTATTTGATTAATTAAAATTTTTTTTTTTATAAATGTTAATAAAAAATTATTTATCCTGTCAAAAAGCTTAAAAATGTAATACGTAAGTTTTTTTATTATAGCTAAAATATTAACGATACATATGCATTTAAAGTTCAAAACAATTTAACCACAGTTAATTTGTAGTTCAAAACTTATAAAATATAAAATATTATGTACAGCTAAGGCTAGACAATTTAATACAAGGTCTTTCATACAAGTAGTTCATTCTTTTACCGAAAAATTACAGATAATTTATGAAAATTGGTATGCAAATACAATGTTTTTTCAAAAATGAATTCATTCTGGTAAGTCATACGTATATGAAATTTACGTCTTGCTTACCATAGTTGACAGTTTAAACTTGATTAATATTTTTTTTCTAAAGTAATAATAATGCGGGCAATGGGGGGGGGGGGGCTTTAGCCCGTTAGCCACCGTCGGATTAGGAGAGGGGCGGATCAACCGGCACACACGACGGTAACGGAAATAAATGGTAAAGAAATGACGTTTAACTGTCGAAAAGGTAACGCGAGTTGAGAGCGTATACTTATCGGACTGATGTCGTATATACGATGCCGTGCGGCTGAAACCGGCACATATTTCTCTTATCACGGGTTTGCGATTACTCGTTAGTTCGCTTGGTTACTTTGACACTTCAATGTAGATTTTCTGCCCCTTAAGGAAATGTTTCTCGTGGTCATCGGGATGCGATTGGTAGTACATGGTGTGAGGTACTTAAATGAAGTCATTGACTGATTGACTAATTGAAGTCATTGTGTAAACTTTTATTATATAAATCTTTAAACTTGTAGGAAGTTGGCTAGTCGTAACACGTCGGACACGTCGTGCGCTCTGGGCGGCCTCGATTCACTGACTATGGGCCCTTGGACTTGTTATATTACTATATTAGTGCTTCTACGTGTTTATAAAGTCTTAATAGATCCCACAGGATAAGTAAGAAACATCGGCGAGCTTAATTAGTCTAACGTTAATAAGTTAGATCATCTGATGTTACTATGTCCTTTGGCCTCCGTGTTTCTGCGCGTAACAAGATATTGACATTTACGCTGCCGGTTTTCACTAGATGGCGTTCGATTTACCATAAAACAGTAATTAATGTGCTGTATACATTCTGTCCCGTTACACAACTAGATTCACTTTCCTATCAGAAAAGCTACTGTTAAAGAAAATAAAAGCACTTTTACTGTCCTAAAAGGTAATGACAGACCCAAAAAAAAAATTAAAAAACACACATCATTGTAAAATCAATACATTCATCGTTCCACTCAGTAAAATCTATAAAAGGTCCAACTCTTGTAGCTAAGGATTGAAAATTCCCCGTAAGTCAGTTCCCTATTCTATAACCCAAAAATCTAAAATATTAAAAATCATTCTATTATTATATAGTAGATATTTTTAGTTATTTTACGAACAAATTTGGATGAAATTAAATATGTAAACGAAGAAGAAGAATTTTAGTTTTTTGTACTATTCTAATTTAATCCATTTTTGCTTGCCGAAATAATTTTAATTTTTAATTTTTAATCTCAATATTCATGATTATCAAAATAGAACAAATATGCAAAATTTGTTATTAATAATATGAAAAAACACACATAATATTAAAATTATAGATAATAGTTTATGTCTACATATTTACAGAACAGTGTTACAGTGTGACTTATACAATATGATATTATTACCTTAGGGCTTAGACGAATAGTGGAATAGACGACAACTTACTATCAACGAAAATTAAAATAGTCCTTACTCTTTAAATTGAGTAGCTATTCACATTAATAATATTAATAATCTATCATTTGTATTATATTTGTAAGGTTTTATGTTCATAAAAGAGATGGATTCCGTAAAACATGTTATTCCATGGACGAGTGGTCAAAAGAATGTTCTGAAATCCAACGAATGTAAGCCTACAATATATATAAACAGCTGTCATACTCAAAGTTTCTTTGAAGTTCTTCAATGTTTACGAAAGTATGAAATCTCGAGTATGTTATATTAGCTGTTATCGAAATAAATAATAATAACGTGTTTTATGTTTTTAGAGAAGAAGTGTTATTTGACATTAAGCTAGAAACAGATGACGGTGTAATAGTTTGTGCACATAAAGTTGTTTTAGTTTCAGCTTGTCCATATTTCCGTGCAATGTTCACCAGTTCTGCTGTAGGGGATAAATATGTTGTAAATATAGGAGATATTGATTCTAACATTTTGCAACTGTTGATCGATTTTATTTATACTGGCAAAATAATGGTGACCGAACAAAACGTAACGGTAGGTATATAATATAATATAATTTTATTTTTAATAGCCATTAAAAGGATGTGGTGATGAAACTACAATACAATATGGATATCTTATATATATATAAGATGTCCTAAAGTCTAAACTTATGTTTATAAATCTAAACTTTAAGCTGATAATTTGCATCAAATGAATGGAAACTTTTAGGAGAGTCATACATAATATTTAAAGATTTAGTAACTGAAAATATTAATCCAAAACGTTAATTTAATGGTAAATGTAACAGTGATATGATGGATAGTGCACTGTTTTTGTGAGCAAACTGTTAATTTTCTTTCTTTAAGTCAACTAACCACAATTGTGTAATTACATAAACAAGAGTAAATGATTAGCAGTACAACTTCACTTATATAAAAAAGAAAAACTCTGAATTATGTGAATTGTGATTTTATTTATATTTAAGCTTTAAACAAATATTCAATAAAATATTTCAAAGTTGCAAACGTTGCATTAGGTAAAATAAAAATGTTCCAAACACGTAGAATTTTAAAAACTTTGTTATTTTAGATTAAAATCAAAATTATTTAAATTCATTACTATGGTTTATTTTTTTAGGGTTTGTTACCAGCTGCTATATTCTTACAGTTGGATTACGTAAAAGGTGTATGTGTTGAGTTTTTACAAAAACACTTGAATACTTCAAACTGTCTTGGTATCAAAGAATTTTCTGACTTTTATAACTGTATGGAATTATTGTCAAGTTGTCAAGAATACATAAAAACACATTTTTTGTAAGCTTTATTGAATAACTATCAGTGAATTTTATAAATATTATTTTCTTGATTTTCAGAAAATTTGTTGAAACAGATGAGTTTCTATCTTTGTCTTCTGAAGAAGTGATTAATCTAATTTCCCTTGATGACATTAACGTTCCATTTGAAGAAAAAGTATGCATACTAAAAATAATAATTGCTGTATTTAATTAATGATGGGAAATAAATTTACTTAGGCTGTTTGTGAGGACAATATTTGACTCACATGATTCACAAATACTAATTACAGGTGGGTAGGTGTTGGGTACCTAATAATAATAGCCTAAATAATTATGCTAATTTTTGCATGATTCAAAAGTTTTGTAATTATTAAACAGTTTGATTGCTGATTACTGGGCTATACTGCTACGGTTTAGTGTAGTTATGCCCATCTAAAAAAATAACCTTACTTAATAAATAAATGGCATTGTATTCTTCTCACAAGCGCATAACATAAACGCTCAGCAGATTATGTTTAGCTCCGTTAAATAAAAAATTAGAGTGAATTGACCTCTTCTAAAAGTTGAAGGTAATACTATTATCTTGGGCATCTCATAGAGGTCCGTGAAGTTAGCGGAAAAATGTGAGCACTAATTTCCGCTATACACCACTATTTAGTGCTCAATTAGTGCTATACAACCGTTGCGTTTTAAAAATTAGTGCTATACCCAGTAAAAAGTTACAGGGGGGCTTACCTTTCTCCGCTAACTTCACGTAGCGGGTTCAACACCAGCACCAAAATCCGCTATAGCACCAAATTTTAGTGCTGAATTAGTGCTATTCGGTGGTACCGTTTTCAAAATTAGTGCTATGTTTTCCTAAGAGTTATGCGATTTTCCGCATTTCGTCCCAGCGGGTGCACCTTCAGCACCAAAATCCGTTATAGCACCAAAATTTAGTGCTGAATTAGTGCTATTCGATGGTACCGTTTTCAAAATTAGTGCTATGTTTCCCTTCGAGTTATGTGATTTTCCGTATTTCGACCCAGCGGGTGCACCTTTAGCACCAAAATCCGCTATAGCACCAAAATTAAGTGCTCAATTAGTGCTAATCAACGGAACTGTTTCCAAAATTAGTGCTGTAGTCAGTCAAAAGTTACAGCGGGGCTTACCTTTCTCCGCTAACTTCACGTAGCGGGTTCAACGCCAGCACCAAAATCCGTTATAGCACCAAATTTTAGTGCTGAATTAGTGCTATTCGATGGTACCGTTTTCAAAATTAGTGCTATGTTTTCCAAAGAGTTATGCGATTTTCCGCATTTTGTCCCAGCGGGTGCACCTTCAGCACCAAAATCCGCTATAGCACCTAAATTAAGTGCTGAATTAGTGCTAAACAATGGAACTGTTTCCAAAATTAGTGCTATGTTTTCCTAAGAGTTATGCGATTTTCCGTATTTTGTCCCAGCGGGTGCACCTTCAGCACCAAAATCCGCTATAGCACAAAAATTAAGTGCTCAATTAGTGCTAATCAACGGAACTGTTTCCAAAATTAGTGCTGTAGTCAGTCAAAAGTTACAGGGGGGCTTACCTTTCTCCGCGAACTTCACGTAGCGGGTTCAACGCCAGCACCAAAATCCGATATAGCACCAAATTTTAGTGCTGAATTAGTGCTATTCGATGGTACCGTTTTCAAAATTAGTGCTATGTTTTCCAAAGAGTTATGCGATTTTCCGCATTTTGTCCCAGCGGGTGCACCTTCAGCACCAAAATCCGCTATAGCACCAAAATTAAGTGCTGAATTAGTGCTAAACAACGGAACTGTTTCCAAAATTAGTGCTATGTTTTCCTAAGAGTTATGCGATTTTCTTTATTTTGTCCCAGCGGGTGCACCTTCAGCACCAAAATCCGCTATAGCACCAAAATTAAGTGCTCAATTAGTGCTACTCGATGGTACCGTTTTCAAAATTAGTGCTATGTTTCCCTTCGAGTTATGCGATTTTCCGCATTTCGTCCCAGCGGGTGCACCTTCAGCACCAAAATCCGCTATATAGCACCAAAATATAAGTTCTGAATTAGTGCTATTCGATGGTACTGTTTTCTAAATTAGTGCTATGTTTTCCTCCGAGTTATGGGATTTTCCGCATTTCGTCCCAGCGCGTTCAACACCAGCACCAAAATCCGTTACAGCGTCGAAATTTAGTGCTGAATTAGTGCTATTCGATGCTACTGTTTTCAAAATTATTCTAAATTTTCTTCTGAGTAATGATGTGTTTATTATTTTATTCCTTAAATTATTTTTTAGTTTTAATTTGAATTAAATATTGTGTTTTATAACTTTTATTCTCAATAATTTGTTTTTATTAAATTTGTTTTGTATTTAATTATACCATACGAAATAAAGCTAACTTTATTCGAGTCATATTAGTTGTACTATAGCTGCTATTAGGATATACAAAAATAATAATTGGTGCTACCTCCAAACCAAAGTCATCTCCGTTTTTCATCTTAGCGGGATCATAAGCATTTCTTAAATATAATTTTACAAACAGAAATCATTGAGCACCGTTACCCCATCACTGCCAAGTTTGAAACTGAATATCAAAATTAACCTGTACTATGTACTTTATTTTGTACAATTATATACAACCAAAATTAAATTTTGTACAACTCCCCTAACACGAGAAAACGCGATTTTTCCATGTCCGTGCTGCGGTAAAATTACCCTGACTCTGCCAATGACCAATTATTATCACATCAAAATTTAATTCGTACAGTATTATGTACTTTATTTTTTACAATTTTTTGCAACCGCAATTAAATTTTGTAGATCTTCCCCAACTTGAGAAAACGGGATTTTCTCTTGACCTTATTTTCTCTTGCTATTATCCTCATCTGGGATTTTTTTAACTGCATGTCTCAGTCATGCCCTTAGGGTGGGCCATTTGGTGCAATTGCACCACCTAAGAATTTTAATAATTTGGATTTTTCAAATATAAAAATTCCTTCTCTGTTATTTATAATTTTTATCCATGAATATGTCTAATTTAGTAAATACCTATTCTAAGAAACCGTCGTCTGTGGAACTTTAGTATAGGGTACAGTGATGAAAGAACGGTAATACGCGTCTATTTTAGTCTTTAATGATTAGGGTTTGGATTTGAAGGCAAAAGCATATTTTTAAATAATAATAATAGATAAATAATCTTTATACAAAAATATGTGTCATTTAATATGTAAGATGATAAACGTATTTTTATTTTTTTTTGTATTTTTGCCTTTTTCACTTATAAATTACTCTATTCATTATTGTGTTTAATTTTTAATTGATTTGATAGTTTTATACATGACATACGTATTAAGGGGATTGGAAGCGACGATTTTCTGTCTTTATCTAACACACGTACAACATAGGATTATAGACGTGTTCTATTTCCAACGTACCGATTAATCTAATGAAGCGATACGAATTCTGAAAACAGATTTGAATTTGTCGTCAAGTCTACTTGAGATCAACTTTCCCACATTTTTGATTTTTTGATTTAAACTTCTCCAAAAGTTGAAATATGTAAATTTTTTAATTACTATTTTTAATATGACATTTTTAGGAATTTGGGGGATAATATCAAAAATGTGGGAAAGTCAATTTCAAGTAGACTTGACGACAAATTCAAATCTGTTTGCAGAATTCGTATCACTTCATTAGATTAATCGGTACGTTGGAAATAGAACACGTCTATAAGCCTATGTTGCACGTGTGTTAGATAAAGACAGAAAATCGCTGCTTCCAATCCCCTTAATGGTACAATTCGATAAGATTTTCTGAATACATGTGCATTGTCATCTGTCAATTATTTATAATGGGTTTTACTATCGGCGTTATATTTTATCGATATCACTAAATACTTTATGGAGTAGGTATTTGGTATGGTCAGTTAATTTAATTTTTATAAAAGCACCATTACTACCTATCTATAGATTAAAATATGTATATTCATAATGCGTAGATACTACATTAAAAATTATTCGTCAGTCCGCCACGCTAACTTCCGTGGATGTAAAAATATCATTTTCTTAGTACAAAAATATTGTCCAAACCGTAAACATTTTACCGAAGAAAGCTTATCCAAGTACATGGTTGTGAATGTTTTTTAATACAAACTAGTTTAATATACAAATTAACCATATCACAATATCCATAAAGTACTTAATAAGTACCTATACTTTATAATAGTTAGACACCGATAACAAACCGCTATATTATATTACTATCATAGATATAATATAGTAGTATACACTAGAAGTTTCAAGTACCCACGAATAATATTATACAATCACAACAAAATAACTAAAATAGTTATTCTAGGTTTTTTAAAATGTAATTTCATCCAAATTTGAGCTTAAAATGACAATAAAATTAAACTGTGCTTATGTATTTTTAGATTTTTCGGTAACAGAATAAACTACTCACGTGGAATCTTGTTTTAAATTTTCGATCCTCAGATATAAAAGTTGAACATTTTATACATTTTTAACTACAAAATAATTATTCAATTTTAAATTTGATAATTTTGTCAAAATTCGAATTTTAAATACTTATAAAAAAATTGTGCATATGTATTTTTAATATTTTTCAACTGCTATTTTTACAATATATCAGGAGCCTTGTATTACATTTTTATACTTTTTGGCCCAAAAGATAAAATTGTATTGATATTTATTGAAAAAAAAACTAATAAAATTGGAAACTGAATGTATTTTCAGAGTAATTTTTCTGTATTCAGAGTATTCAATCGCAAGCTGTTCTGTGGTGATTCTTGTTCCTTCTTTAGGAGCTAATAAGAAAAAAAGGTGCTCTGCTGTATTGTAGGTTATAAGTGGTTGGTTGTATAATGGATGGTATTAAATTTGAATTCAATGATATAATATCATTGTATAAGAAACACGATTATGAGTGGAGACGGTATGTCAGTCTAGGTTTAAGACATAATATATACTTATCTATGGTATTAAAAAAAAATTGACCTATAATAGGTACCTATAATAAATTCCAAATTAATCATATGACAATATCCATTAGGTACTTATAATGCGTTATACATCAACAACAAACCGTGATACTATCATAGATATAGAATAGTAAACTTTAGAAATTTCAAGTACCCACGAATAATATTATACAATCACAACAAAATAACTATAATAGTTATTCTAGGTTTTTTAATATGTAATTTCGTCCAAATTTGAACTTAAAATGACGATAAAAATATACTGTGCTTGTGTATTTTTTAGATTTTATGGTAACAGAATTAACTACATACATGGAATCTTGTTTTAAATTTTCAATCCGTAGCTATAAAAACTGAACATTTTATAATTAATTAATTACAATGATTGATAATTTTCGAGATTTTGATAAATTGTGTCAAAATTTGATCTTTAAATGCATATAAAAAAAATTGTGAATCTGTATTTTTAATATTTTTCATTCAAAGGTGCACCCGTTGGTACGAAATGCGGAAAATCGCATAACTCTTAGGAAAACATAGCACTAATTTTGGAAACAGTTCCGTTGTTTAGCACTAATTCAGCACTTAATTTCGGTGCTATAGCGGATTTTGGTGCTGAAGGTGCACCCGCTGGGACGAAATGCGGAAAATCGCATAACTGTTTGGAAAACATAGCACTAATTTTGAAAACGGTACCATCGAATAGCACTAATTCAGCACTAAAATTTGGTGCTATAGCGGATTTTGGTGCTGGCGTTGAACCCGCTACGTGAAGTTAGCGGAGAAAGGTAAGCCCCGCTGTAACTTTTGACTGACTACAGCACTAATTTTGGAAACAGTTCCGTTGATTAGCACTAATTGAGCACTTAATTTTGGTGCTATAGCGGATTTTGGTGCTGAAGGTGCACCCGCTGGGACGAAATGCGGAAAATCGCATAACTCTTAGGAAAACATAGCACTAATTTTGAAAACGGTACCATCGAATAGCACTAATTCAGCACTAAAATTTGGTGCTATAGCGGATTTTGGTGCTGGTGTTGAACCCGCTACGTGAAGTTAGCGGAGAAAGGTAAGCCCCCCTGTAACTTTTTACTGGGTATAGCACTAATTTTTAAAACGCAACGGTTGTATAGCACTAATTGAGCACTAAATAGTGGTGGTATAGCGGAAATTAGTGCTCACATTTTTCCGCTAACTTCACGGACCTATCTCATAGATTTCTTGTAATAAGAGGTTAATTCACTCCAATTTTTAAACCAACTAAAATTTTGCTTTGTTACGCACTTGTAAGACGGAGACAACAAATGTCTGTGTAACGTCCTCTTACCTTGAAAAAAATACAAAAATGATAAGTTAAAAAATAATAAATTGTATCCAACAAATTAAAAGTTTTTAAGGAAAACAATATTAACTCAATTCAGTTTTAAATAAGTGAATCTACTTTTTTCAATTATTATGTGGATCACTTAAAGAGTGACTGCTTTCTCTTGAATTTCTTAAATGTTAATATTATTATTTACGTATAAAACAATAAAAGCCGGCCAAGTTCGAGTCCTACTCACCCATCATCACTGCTTATATTATATATTCTAGGATTTTTAGTATTGAGGAGAAGTTATGCTAACGCGGTTCCTCTTCCGTCCCTCGATTAACTCGGAAAAAAAAAATTATGGTGACAGGCGGACGGACAGCGGAGCCTTAGTAATAACTAATAACCTTCCGTTTTACCGTACGGAACAATAAAAATGAAAGATCAACAATATTTTTTTTTCACTGTCATGACTATTTTTAAATAAAAAATGACCCTTACATCCATAATAATGTTATTTTTTGCAGACCTTAAATTTAAACCAATACCATTTTATGTAATTATTCATAATGTATAAGTTTATTGGTTGAAAACATAGGTACTTCCAATTTCGAGCAACGCCTAAAATATTTTTTGTTGTGTAGCTTATCAAATAAGTAACTATATAATATTATGTCAAAGCAAAAAAATAGGTTTGCCATAATTGCCAATGTAATTAGTTTTAGTTATATTTTAATTTAATCTTATTTATTTGTTGTAGATATTTGAATGTGTTATTAATTGGGTAAAACATGAATTAGATCGTAGATACGACAGTTTGCCTAAATTAATGGAACATGTTCGTTTGTCATTAGCACCCCAAGAGTACATAGCAAGAAATGTAGTTGATGCACCTCTTATTAAAAATAATCCTAAATGTATGTATTTTTATCATTATGTGTTTACTATAAATTTATAATCTTATACAGTAGTTATAATATTTTTAGGTAAAGATTTCGTCATTGAAGCTTTAAATTTCCATATCGTAAAAAAACAACGGCGCATTAATATGCCACAAACAATTCGTTATTCACCTAGACAGACTGGACTAAAAGTATTATTGAATTCATATTTTAAATTATCATTTCAATACCATTCTGTTTACTTATTTTTTTGCAGTTTCTTCTGGCCATGTGTGATTCATCTGGATTGGGGAAATGTTATACAAGCTGGTATGATCCAGCAACCAAACAATTGCATACAACAAAAAAAATGAAGATGGGGTTTGAATTATGTGCTCTAGCCTTAATAAAGAATCACTTAGTTTTTGCTTTTAGTAATATAGATGTAAATTCAAGATCAATTAAAATGCTAGATTTATCTTCGCGATCACTTCAATGGAAATCAAAAGTTAACATGTTAGTCGATCGAAATCATTTTGGAGTTGGTGTATTAGATGATCGTATATATGCTGTAAGTATACCGGTGTAACCGTGAAAATTTACCTCAGTGATATTTACCCCACTAAGGTAAAATATCACTGGCGATTATTTACCCCCGGTAAATTTTCGCTAGGTATATTTTACCTCAAGTAAAATTTCGATAGGTATATTTTACCCCGGTAAAATTTCAACAGCGATATTTTCACTAGCGAATATTTACCCCTGGGTAAAAATTCACTAAACTTAATAAAATATTATATATTTGAAAATAATGTGCTTGGTTTAGGTATTTATTATATGTTTGAATTCTTCGTCTTACATTCACAAGATAGACAATATAACAATTTTAAAATGTAGATATCAAATACATCAATATTTTACTTTAACTTAACTGAATAAATTAAAATTGTAATTTGTAAATTATTTTTAACAGACAACTAATAAAAGAACCTCATTCAACTTACAATATACGCGTGGATCTAGTTATTGTCTTCATTTTAGATTCTGAGCGGAAATAGTTTTATGTATTGTCTTTACAATGGGTTTTATAATTTTTGTTTCTTTGGTTTCCAAAGAATCTTTTATATAAAAAAAAAAAATTGAAAAACTAAAAGTGTTATACAAAATTGATTTTATTATTTTGTTGTAATGCAATAACGAAAAACTGTATATCGATAGGTACAGTGAAACCTTTAAATACCTGAAACTCTCGGTCACCAAAATTTCGTCCTGGAGGTATTCGCTATTGAAAGTATATAAATATTTTCTGGATCTAATAAAATTATGAAAATAATTGGATTACAGTACTTACTGTACTGTGATGTAACAGCTATTTTATTGAGGCACAATGTTTTTAAATTATAATGTCTAATAATTATACTATAATACTAGATAATACTATAAAAATACTACCAATTGATTTTTAAACTTTAACAGGTTATATAAATATAGATGAAATGAGTATTTTCATAAAACATTTCAAACGAAAGCTAACGAAAAAAATTGGTAAAATGTATTTTTTATTTTGTTTTGGTTTTGATAAGGTGGGGGGGGGGGGGTTGGTGTCTGGGAAAATATACCTTAATCCTAGTTAAGTTAACGTAAAAGATTAATTCATATAAAAACATTTTAATAGTGTAAATATATGAATTTGATCTAGTGAATTTTTACCGGGAGGTAAAATTTCGTTAGTGAATATTTACCGGGGGGTAAAATTTAACTGGGTGAAAATTCACGGTTCCACTGGTACTGAGGCAGGTTTTAGAAAGTCATATTTTAGCATGACAAGTTTTAGAAATACTATGTTTTAGCAAATAAAACTTTTAGAATTTAAATTTTTAGAAATACATTTTTTTTTTTTTACTGTTCACTCGTATATAAAATATTATATCAATATAGAACCATAATTCTAAGATAATAGTTGACCATATCAATAAAATAAAAACTTGATAACGATTTTTGAGTAACAAAGCATTATATATTTTATAAATATTATGTATTTTGATATTTTCCGTCATCCCGATCAAACATAAACTATTAACTAATTACACATTTGGAAAAGTATCGTACTTTCTACATTCTGTATCGTAAGTTCTACCACAAAATAAGACAGTATTTAATTTAAAAACTCTATGTTTATTTCTTTTATTTTCTAAAACACCATTTAACATTTTTCTAAAATAAATTTTTTAAAACTTGATTTTTGAAAACATGCAATCAAATCAAGTATCCCAAACTATGGGATACTAGGGCTTTATGGGTTCAATAACTCATTACTAATTTTATGTTATTTCAATATATATTATTATTCAATGTCAGGTTGGCGGTGCAGTTGGTCTTTCTGATTTTAAGTGTGCGGAGGTTTTTGACTTGAGTATTCGAGAATGGCAATTTATATCTAGTATGTCTACTGAGAGAATGGATCCCGGTATTGGAGTACTCAATAATCTTTTATACGCGGTAAATTATTATTTTTTTTTTTAAAATTAGTTTCTAATACTTACATTTCATTTAATTTAATTCTGTAGGTAGGTGGTTATAAATACCCATTCGCTTTGAAATCTGTTGAATGTTACGATCCCAAACTTGACGTATGGACACCAGTCACACAAATGTCTACAAGTCGTCGCTACCATGGTATAGGAGTCTTAGACGATGTAATGTATGCTATTGGTGGTGTCTGTCAGGAACATGATAATTTAGTGTATCTTAAAAGTGTTGAGGCCTATACACCAATTGCTAATGTATGGTCTCCAATTGCTGATATGCACCTGTGCCGTTTCGATCCAAGTAACTTTAAAAATTAATTTTTTAAATACATTATTGTAATAAACTTATTGAAATTAAATTGAACTTTCAATATAGGAGTTGTCACATTTAATGGTTTGTTGTATGTTATGGGCGGATTTGATGGATCTACTCATTTGGACTCTATAGAAATATATAACCCCAACACCAACACGTGGACTCTGGAACCATTTCCAACAAGTGGAGAGGTAATTCATGGTGCAGTAGTCATTGATATGCCATCACACTTGATATCTTATTAGCTTATTCATGGTCTTATTGATGGTTGTTGTATATTATATTCATATTAATTTATAATACATGCACAAATGTCAAGTATTTTATACATTTTTGATTTTGTTGTTATTTGAATAAAATGGGTTTTAATAATTTTAGCTGTATATTATATTATCTTTCAGTAATTTTCTGAATAAATCATCTACATATTTTCTTTAAATATTTTAGTAAATAAAATGTTTCTTTATTTGCTGAGTATGTAATACTACGCAGGGCTTTAAACAGAAAATTTATTTTCAGATTTCGATTTCAGATATCGGTATTTATTTTTTAATTTTTGATTTCGGTTTTGATTACCGTTATTGGTTTTTTCAGATTTTGTTTTCGGTTTCAGTATCAATTTTGGTTTGCAACAGTTTTAACCGGTATTCAAAATTGGTATCAAATATCGGATTCAAGCACTGTGTGTATATATCATTAAAATAACAGAATGTTTTTGGGCTAAGTTTTTCGTTTTTCTGACCGATTTTTGTTGTCATGGTTACTTATTCAAAATAAAACATTTATGGTTCATAGATTATTTCATTATATAAGAAAAATATTGAGTTTATCTAGGTGTAATTACTAACTTGCATGCGATATGCATTCTAAACACAAATGCTCCTAAATTGCCTACCCCATGCGCCGCCCGGATTTTTTTATGAAATTATTCGCTTAAAATAATATAATATATATATATATATATACCTATATATATAATCCAGGTAAATTCTTTTATCAAACAACTCTCATTATTTCAAAAAGGGTAAATTTTTTGAAAATATTTTTTTACATAGTTTCAAGTCACTTATAAAACAACGTTTTTATTAAAACATTATATTTTTTATTCTTATAATTTTTTAAGTTTTTTACTTTTTTGAATGACAACATAGGGTTTTGATTTTATATTCCAAAGCACAATGTTTTTCTTAGTATTTCGATACATGAAAATCGAATTTGGGGTTAGTAGCTTATGAGTTATAAATATTCAAAGTTTTGATGAGCGGAAAAGTGGATAAACATTTCGCGGGGTAACCCAGTACCACTCGCCTCCGCTCATCTAAACTTTAAATACTTATATCTCATAAACTACTCGTCCCAAATATGATTTTCATATAACAAAATACTAAGAAAAATATTCTGCTTTGGAATATAAAATTAAAACCCTCTGTTGTCACTTGTCATACAAAAAGGTAAAAAACTTACAAAATTAAAAGGATAAAAAATATTAAAAACATAATTTAAAAAAAAAAACGTTGTTTTATAAGCGAGTTGAAACTATGTAAAAAAATATTTTCAAAAAAATGTAAACTTTTAGATTCTGTGCGGAGCGAGGAAGCTATTGAGTTAAAAAAAGGTGAAACCGTAAAAACCTCTATATCAAATAATAGGTTTCGGTTTCGGTGTCGGTTCCTAAAAAAAATGTATTCAAGGGTTCTCGTAGAGTTTCGGTCTCAAGATTTTCAAAAGGTTTCTGTCCAAAACCGGTCAATTTTGGTACGGTTCCAGTCCCTGTTCAGATGTTTCCGCTTGGGCATTGAACATTTTCAAGCGTTATCTTTTTCGCTCAATAAATATTATATTATTAAAAAGAGAGGCAATTTTTATATTAAAAGTTCTACTGATTTTTCAAAATTTTCGAAATTATTTTTCCACTAACAGGTAAATTCGGACTGTAGGTGGAGATCGGAATTCGTGCCTAACGAATTTTTTATGGAGGTATTTTTTTTTTCAATTTATTTGTCACTTAAAAATATAATATAATATATGTGAATAAGTGCCTACTTATTATTTTAATATTTTATTCTATTAAAAGTTATCTCTGTGTTCTGAAAAATGAAATTTGAATAAATATAATTCAATACCTATAGTACATAGTTCGTGATCTCGATTTATGATAATCGATAAAAAAAATAAATGATAACCTAATGGTGGCTGGTTGGTCATAAATAGAGAGCGAATGTTTATGGTCCAAAAAATTTTAAAATATGCATGCAATTATGCTCTAAAAAGTATAAAAATATGTATTAAGTATTAAGTATTCAATTATAAATAACCACGTGAACGATTCGACATTACTAACCTAGATTTAAGACAAAATTAGTTGTACTAGCGTGCTTCATCGTTAACCTTAATACAAGTAGGTATATTTTCGGCAACGTACGCACTCCTTTAAAAGCCATGAAAAAATGTGTTAATGCTGACTCACTTTAAGCAGTGGAGAGTATGACGATGACCACTGTGCCTGGAAATCGGTACGGAAACCGGCGTTTTTTGAAAAAAATTATACACTTCTGGTAAATTTGTTTTACAAATGTATATATAGGTAACTACCTAACTAACTAATTGATTAGTACACTAGCTTTCACTTCTTTGGTTAATGTCATTGAGTTAGGTACTTATTATTATCGATGATCTCCAGTTACGATGCAATCGAGGTAGTTAAGCAAAGTAGATATTATGTTGGTGACGACGAAGGTACACACTCCTTTATAAGCCATGAATAAATTTGGAAATGCTAACGCATTTCACACAGTAAAATATTATACTTTGCGTATAACGATGACCGCTGCGCCTGCCGACAACGTTTATAGTAGTGGTGGGGTACATGTCTTCGAATGTCATGTGTTCGAAGGTCATGTTTTCGGATGACGAGTGTTAGAAAAGTTATTTGTTAGAATAGTAATGTGATCGAAAAATTATTTGTTCGATAAGTTGTATGTACGAAAATTATTTATTTAAATTAAAAAGCTATCTAATATTATAAAAATTAATAAACATAAAATTAAAAAAAAAATATATTTGGTAAAATATACCTATGTTATAAATCAATAATTAAAAACTTAAATTATATGCAATTGCTTTTAAAAACTCCAATTTACAATATTTAGGATTGTCGATTATTCGCTGTTGAATTGATTGCAATCTCATATTGCGGTCCATACCATATTTCTTTTTATTTATTTGATGACCGGATATTAACATTTCAATCTGTGATTCTGTTTCAGATTGAATTTTTTGCACGATTGTAATAAATTTGTGAAGCCCTGAATAAAATATATGAAATAAAATATTTATAAAAAAAAAAAATATAAAAATATGATTTTTACCTGGATGAGGAGATGTAAGTCGATTTAACTTTCTATGCCACGATTCAGCTGTATTAGTTGTTCTTGGAAGTTCTGATGTAACACTTGATCTCTCAACATTTTATTCAGGGCTTCACAAATTTATTACAATCGTGCAAAAAATTCAATCTGAAACAGAATCACAGATTGAAATGTCAATATCCGGTCATCAAATAAAGAAAAAGAAATATGGCGTGGACAGCAATATGAGATTGCAATCAATTCAACAGCGAATAATCGACAATCCTAAGTATTGTAAATTGGAGTTTTTAAAAGCAATTGCATATAATTTAAGTTTTTAATTATTGATTTATACCTGAATATTTATATTTTTTTTTTAATTTTATGTTTATTATTTTTTATAATATTAGATTTAATTTAAATAAATAATTTTCGTAGGTACATACAACTTTTCGAACATTTATTTTTTGAACAAATAATTTTTCGATTACATTACTATTCTAACAAATAACTTTTCAAACACTCGTCATTCGAAAACATGACCTTCGAACACATGACCTGCTCCCTTATAGTAGCAGCTGTTGCAGACGCAACAAATTTGCAAATAAAATAAAAATTGTACACGCAACGGAATAGCTGGGCTCACACGTCATATCATTTGGTCGTTATTAATCGTATTGTTTGATTTTGTATACATATATTAATATCGTCTCTAGTGAGTTATCTAATGTTATTTAAATATGACGTACAGTACGATATCACTTATCGCACGCCGCTGGATCGGCTGCGGGTAACATAATATTAACAAGGCCTCCCGCAATTGTTAGTCCCGGACGGTACGTTGTCGCACTAGCACAGCACTCTCAAAAATGTATTGTTTGTTGTGTTCAAATGACATTGTTATACTTTGTGAGCCATCACAGTTGACATTGTCATAGTTTTGTATTCTATGTAAGCGCGAATCGCCGCCCCCTGTGCGAAAGTTATTGCTTATAATCATATTTTTTATATCGACAGTCTGCGAATCGCCTCTAATATTATTTTTTTGTTTATTATTGAACGTATCCACCCTGCACTTACATTTTACAGGTGAGAATTGCCATTTTTTACTATATTATTATTGTTTCCTTTTTGATGCTAATCGCTGAGTATATTATCATTCATACAATGAATTTTCGTTTTATACATCTTATATTATACCCATATAGTATATTATTATTTATTATATCATAATATTATGTATTATTTTGTCGTGCCGGAAGACCAGTACATTTTTCGTCTTTGTCTAATATTGCCATCGTTAATTTCTATATAATCTTGTGTATAATTCGGAACCTTGTCTATTATTTAGTTACCTAACTAATTTTTACCAAAACTTGCTGTTATTTGTTATTATTTTAAGGATACACACATACCGACACACGCTAAGCACAACAAGCATCACTATAGCTCTTCAGTATTTGGCCAGAAAACCAGAAAACTACTGTTCGAGCTAGTATACCTCTGCAAACACCCAGTTATTACTGTAAGTAATCACTATTTCTAGGTGTTATTGCGTTAATGAATAGGTATTAGGTAAACGGGCCACCATATTAATAGTTAATACTGTTCGTTCGCTGCCCGATCAGGCGTGTTTTGCTAAAAACGCAATCAGATTTTATATTATTTTATTACATTACAATTTCTCATCGTATTTCGATCTTCATTAGCACAACTTACTGTGGTGTGCTTATGTCTGATGCGGTTCGTATAATTCTGGTCAACTTCGTTATTATTATTATTATAATAAATTAAACAAATTTTGTTTTCTTATGTTTTCAGGCTTTATTAATTAATATAAAATAAACGAAACTGAATTAATATCAAAAATGTCGAGAAACTTGAACTTTTAATTCAAGGTTCCTCAAGGTTGTTTATCAATAACGAATTTATCACTTGCCAAAATCAGTGTTTATCATGTCATACTGAAAATATGACGTATTTAAATACAAATACGAGCCCTAATAATAGCTGTTTAAGTATAATATCCTATTAATATTATAAACGCGAAAGTTTGTGACTTCATTGTTACTCTTTCACGTAAAAACTACTGAATGGATTTTAGTGAAACTTTACAATAATACAGCTTATACATCAGAATAACACATTAATTAATATGATTAGGTATTATTAAAGTATTTATAAAATGTCATCAAAAAATAATAATTTTGATAATTTTTTCAAATTTAATTTGTATCATAACATCACAATCATAATGTTGGTTAGAGATAGTATTTAGCATGGCTTAAATATACAAGGTTATTGCAATAGTACCCCCACTACATCATTTTATCACGTTAAGAAATTAAAATAGCAGCTTAAGGGGGCGGCGTATACTGGCTATACTATGATATTATAATATGCATGATATGGACCGTACCCTTACGCTGCCATTTTATTTTTGTTTGATAACAGTATGGGCTATGTGCAATAACCTTGTATAATTAAACCATGGTATTTAGTATATTATAAATGTTTACATTTCTTATAATTGTGCTAGTTTAGTAGGCTACCTACAGCTACTTGGTTGGTTTAGTACAGTGCACTGTATAATACTAACGGCCTACCATAAAATTGTTAATTACCGAAAAAACATGATATATTCTCATAAACGTTATTTTTTTATTTTTATTATATTTTATTACAGGAAAGTACCTGCGACATGAGTTGTTACGATAAATAACATTAACATATTTTATGTCATAGAAAATTATAAATAATTGGTACCTACATTATTTGATAACTGGTAAATATCCACCAAGACAACGATAACTTAATTCTTCTTTACGTAAAAATAACAACATGGTATATAGATATAAGTGTATAACAATAATCCTACTAATATTATAAAAAAAACTCGAAAGTTTGTAACTATGTTTGTACCTACCTCTTTCACGTAAAAACTACTGAATGGATTTTAATGAAACTTTACTATAATATAGCTTATACATCAGAATAACACATAGGCTACAAATCACCCCCTAGGTCGAACCATGGTATGTGCTCTAAAGGGGATTTAGATATTTACGGTGGAAATTTTTACTTATAAATGGTCGCCATGGGTTTTAAAGCTATTTTAATAATAATTATTGGTTGCCGTGAAATCAGTGTATTCATTCAATGCATTTAATTTTTTTGTAAGCTGTGTTTTGATATTATACGTATCACAATTACGTAAATATTGAGCGTATTATACTCACATATAAGTTACGTAGGTATATACTATATAGCTTATACATCAGAATAACACATAGGCTACAAATCACCCCAATAGGTCCTATACCAGGGTATGTGCTCAAACTTGGATTTAGATATTTACGGTGGAAATTTTTATTTATAAATGGTCGCCATGGGTCTTAAAGCTATTATAATTATTATTATTTGTTGCCGTAAAAAAAACAATTAATCAATCACGGATTTTGTTTTCTATTTAGTAAATTAGAATTGTTTGCAAGTATAGCATTTTTAAAGTATAAACATTATAATAAATTATTATTATTAATTGTTATTTGGAAGTGTAGAAAAGACACGTACTAAGAATTATGCCACGAAAGCATAAGTCTAATTATTGGTTGCCGTGAAATCAGTGTATTCATTCAATGCATTTAATTTTTGTGTACGCTGTGTTAATCACAATTACGTAAATATTGAGCTTATTATACTCACATTATATAAGTTACGTACATGGTACATGGTACGAAAATTTTAATACCATACACGGAATATTAAATAACGAATTGAACAAAGTTTGAGTCATATAGAGTTGATACATTTAACGGGTAACGAAGTGCACGGATCAGCTAGTTATATTATATTTTATACTCACTAAAATTTTACGAGTATAGGTACTATGTAAGACATGAGGTACATATTTTTGTCAAAAAATTAACATATCAAAAAAATACCAACATTTTTTTTTTATTAAATTATTATATTATTTAAAAAATACCGACTATCTAACTTAACACGGATAATTTTCTTACCTTGAAGTTTTATAATATTTCAATTTAAATAGATATTAGTACCTATATAGTACTAAAGTAGGTTAAATTAGTTTTTGAAAAAAATTGCCATTAAAAATGTAATTGTGTGTATAAAATATAATAAAATATTTTTAATGTTTCATGAAATAATATTATTAAATGACAAAACATTTTTTAGATACAGAATGCGGAACCTTGTTTTAAATTTTCAATAATTAGTTATAAAAATTAAAGATATAATAAAATAATATGCTTAAGAGAACGTAACAACTTTACTTGTAAAATGTTCTGAAAACAATTTGCTGACTCAAATATTTTATTTTTATTAAAATCTATATTAGTATTTTACGTCCATATTATAGGTATATATAACTTTATTTATGAGCCAGATGTGGGCCAGTGGTTGGCTGCAGTGACTTATGTATGCTGCAGTCAAAGCATTGTTCGGCTTCAGTAGCACCCGGATGGGTGACCACCTGGGTTTCTAGCGACGAATTCTCGCCCCACATACACACGTGTTCCTCAACCAACCAATAGTAATATCCAACCCTCAAAATGCTAATGGCCATAGTTGAAGATAAAAATGATAAAAATGCTTAGATTTTCTGCTAAAGCATCTTTTATGATGGAAAATAACATTAACGATTTTTGGTTTTTGTGTAACTCTAATTAAATGACCTGAAATACATGACATTTTCACTGAATATTTATATAACAATTTTTATTAGAAATATTTTACACCATACATTTTTTATAAGCATTTAAAATTCGAACTTTAACAAAATGTATCAAATTTAATTTTTAAAAATCTACAAAAGGTCCAACTCTTATGGCTAAGGATTAAAAATTCCACGTCAGTAAAACCTAAAAAAATATGACCAAAAAATCTAAAAAAATAAATATCATTTTATTATTATAAAGTAGATTTTTTTATAGGTATTTTACACACCAATTTGAATGAAATTAAATATATAAACGAAGACGAATGATTTTAGTTTTTGTACTCCTCTAATTTAATTCCTTTTTTTTGCCGGAATATTTTTAATTCTTATTTTTTAATTTCAATATTCATGATTATTAAAATAGAATAAATATACAAATTTGTTATTAATACTATTATGAAAAAAACACACATAATATTAAAATTATAGAAAATAGTTTATGTATATATACTTACAGAACACTGTGCCTATACAATACGATATTATTACATACCTTCGACGAATAGTGGAATAGGCGACAATTTACCATCGACTGCAAAAGTAGTCCTTACTTCTTAAATTTAGCAGCTATCCACATAAATGATATTAATAATCTATCATGTTTACTATATTTTTGAGGTGTTATATCCATAAAAGACATGGATTCTGTAAAACATGTTATACGATGGACAAGTGGCCAAAAGAATGTTCTGAAATCCAACGGATGTAAACATACAATATATATAAACAACTGTCATACTCACAGTTTCTTTGAAGTCCTTCAATGTTTACGAAAGTATGAAATCTCGAGTATGTCATGTTAGCTGCTATCAAAAAAAAAAATAATAACGTGTTTTATGTTTTTAGAGAAGAAGCGTTATATGATATTAAGCTAGAAACAAATGACGGTGTCATATTTTGTGCACATAAAGTTGTTTTAGTTTCAGCTTGCCCATATTTCCGTGCAATGTTCACCAGTTCTGCTGTAGGGGATAAATATGTTGTAAATATAGGAGATATTGATTCTAACATTTTGCAACTGTTGATCGATTTTATTTAAACTGGCAAAATAATGGTGACCGAACAAAACGTAACGGTAGGTATATAATATAATATAATTTAATTTTTAATAGCCATTAAAAGGATGTGGTGATGAAACTACAATACAATATGGATTTTTATGTGGTGATTTCAGTATACCTACCATAGGTAAAACAAATTAAAAAAAAAAAATAAGGACTTTCAGGCATTTGTCTGCTCCATGAATGAGGAGTCATTAAAATATATATGTTAAATTTGAATTCAATGAAATTATATTGAAGATAATATATTATTGTGATACTATTCTTAGGTTTAATTTATGTTATTATATTCACCCCAATAGTTATTTCAGATTGTCGTTTCTTCCAAAATAAGTAAATACATATAATTTAACATTGTATAAGAAAAACGGTTATAAACGAAGACGGTCTGTGAGTCTAGATAATTATAGTTACATTTTTTAACCACAAGAAATAACTAAAACCATTACTATCGGTTTAAAATATATATAACTTTGTTTAAATTTGAGATCCGGCAAGATGCTGGGTCTCTTTGGGTTCTTGCGACCAGCGGGGTGGCCACTCGTGTTGAATAAAAGAAGACATAAAACTGTATACTTTTAGACTTAAGTATAAGTGTCGTAGAAAAGGACTGAAAGTATCAAGTTAGCTGATGATGATTACTGTCGAGTGATAACGTCGGGTATATAATATACTGTCTTCCGTAAAGCCTAGCAAACTATGTTGCCGCCATGTGTCGTTGTGCTTAAGTTCGGCACGGGACAGGCTGAGTTTTGTTGCTATCAGTATGGGGAGGGTGTTGTTGCAGGGCCGTATTTGGACAATTTCCGCCCCGGGGCAACATATTTCCGCTGCCCCATCCCCCCCTCCCCCACCAAAAAAAAAGATACTATTTCTTAAAAAGTAAGGTGTAACTATTTTGTTGTATACAATTTTGGTACAAAGAAAATTGAACCAACTACATAAACATAATAATATATTAATATGCTACTCTCACTTATATAATATTGGCGAATTAAATGTATATACAATAATATACACTATAATATTAAATACATATTATGTGCGTAATTTATTACTGTAAAATTTATTATGAATAATATTATATTATGAACATTAAACAAAATTCCTTCTATTATAGTTATTTATTTATATAGGAAAACCAATGTCAATTTAAGAAAATAGTTTTAAGTAAATAATGTATCATTTATTATTAAGTATTGTATTTGGTATTAATAATTTTAATCTAAATAGGTATATAAATAACAATATATAAAAATATATAAAAAAAATGTATAACTTTCTCCTGGACTGAAGGTTTGAGAATAAAATTAAGGTGGGTAAGTGGATGTCGCTCTGCTGTACTGTAGGTCACAAGTGGGGCACTGTATAAAGGATGGTATTAAATTTGAATGCAATGATATAATATCATTGTATAAGAAAAACGATTCTGAGCGAAGACGGTATGTCAGTCTAGGTTTAAGTCGTTTAAGACAAATTATATACATATCTATGGTATTAAAAAAAAATTGACTTTAGGTACTTATAACATGTTATACATCTACATCAATAACAAACCCTGATACTATCATAGATATATAATAGTACACTTTAGAAGTTTCAAGTAGGTACCAACGAATAAATATTATATAATCACAACAAAATAACTAGGTTTTTAACATGTAATTTCGTCCAAATTTGAACATAAAATGACTATAAAAATAAACTGTGATTGTATATATTTTAGATTTTTCGGTAAGAGTATTAGCTACTTACGTGGAATCTTGTTTTAAATTTTCAATCCTTAGCTATAAAAACTGAACATTTTATAATTTATTAATTACGATGATTAATAAATTTCGAGATTTTGAAGAATTCTGTCAAAATTCGATGTTTAAATGCTTATAAAAAAAAATTGTGCCTATGTATTTTTAATATTTTTCAACTGATATTGTAACAATATATCAGGAGCCTTGTATTAAATTTTTACACTTTTTGGCCCAACAGATAAAACTTAATTTATAATCATAGAAAAAAAAACTAAAAAAATTGAAAAATTAAAATATCCGTAAACAGCTCAAAAAGAGTCAAAATATTTTCAAAATTGTATGGTGTATAGGAAATGCTAATATAAAAATTCAGTGAAATTTTCATGTATCTATAGTTATTCGTTTATGAATAACAACAAAATAAGGAAATCGAGTGAACATCCAATGTTGTAAAAATTTGAATTTCAAACGCTCATAAAAATTTAATTTTACTGTCTGGTAGAGATTTTTTTATTGATAAAGGTAGACAAACTTATGAGTAATCTTGTATTACATTTTCAAATCTTAGATTTAAAAAGAAAAATTTTTGCGAATTCTTAACTCAAAATAATTTGCTAATTTTCGTGATTTTTGTGACTTTTACATTCAACATTTCCTAACGATGAATCGACGCCGTAAAAAAACAGTATACTGCTTGTAACAGTTCAAAAAAATGACAGGCTTCTTCACAACAATTTGCTGCACAACTACCAACCAAATTTAGAGAGTGTGCAGCACACGGAGAATACTCAGCTAGTGGATTAACCTCCCTGATTCTTGCCGTTCTTACGTTCAAAAACCCAATCTATTTATATATAGTATGTTAATAATATAATTTATATTATTTTCCGACAAACTGATGTTAACAAAATTATACCTTTTCGAGCTATAATAATGTTTTTAATAGAAGGTTAAAATAATAATTAAAATTATGTAAATTTATTTTTTTTTTTTCAACAGTTAATATACAATAATAATTTATCAACATAAATTTGCCGCCCCCTAAATGGACTAAACAATTTGCCGCCCCGGGCAACAAGGTACACTTGCCCCCCCTCAAATACGGCCCTGTGTTGTTGGACTCGTGGTGGTTTCTCCTATGTTTAGGCCTAGTTGTTCGGGGTGTAGGACAACTTGGAGCTTTGTAATACGAGTGTAAAATTGTTCTAGCGGTTCGTGTTATATTACTGTGATTTGATCGGTGGTCCTGAAAAGGACCGTTTAGTGAGTTACGATGTACCCACTGTAACAACTAACATTGTATCTATCAATAACCTTATATTCAGATATACTAGTAACTGATGGACGAACGGACACAACGGGGACATTAGGTGTTCTAAAGTCTAAACTTATGTTTATAAATCTAAACTTTAAGTTGATTATTTGCATCTATAAAATGTTAAACTTTTAGGAGAGTCAACATGTTTAAAGATTTAGTCCAAAACGTAAATTTATTTATAACTTTAACAGTGATATACCTAGCTGTACGCACACTGTTTTTGTGAGAAAACTGTTCATTATCTTCTTTGAGTCTACTAAAACCAATTGTAATGAAATTTTATCTAAAAAAAACCGCTCTGAAAGATGATAAGGATGATTTTGTATAATTTAAGCTTTTAACAAATATTCAATAAAATATTAGGTAAAATAATAATGTTCCAACAACATAAGATTTTTAAAACTTGATGAGCCTGGTTGTTTTAAATTATAATCAAAATTATTTAAATTCATTATTATATTGTTTATTTGTTTAGGGTTTGTTACCAGCCGCTACAATCTTACAGTTGGATTATGTAAAAACCGTATGTGTTAAGTTTTTGCAAAAACAATTGAATACTTCAAATTGTCTTGGTATCAAAGAATTTGCTGACTTTTATAACTGTATGGAACTATTGTCAAGTACTGACGAATACATAAAAACAAATTTTTTGTAAGCTTTATTAATTAACTGTCAGTAAATTTTATAAATATTATGGTTATGGTTTACAGAAAATTTGTTGAAACAGATGAGTTTCTGATTTTGTCTTCTGAGGAAGTGATTAATCTAATCTCCCGTGATGACATTAATGTTCCGTTTGAAGAAAAAGTATGCATATTAAAATTAATAATTGTTGTAGGTATTTAATTAATTATGGAAAATAAACGTACTTAGGCTGTTTGAAAGGAAAATATTTGACATAATATTCATGATTAACAAATACTATAATAACAGGTGGGTGGGTCATGGGTGTTGGGTAAGTGATTTACCTAAATAATTATGTAACATTTCGCATAATTCAAAAGTTTTGTTCTGTTAATTAAATTAAGTATTTAATTCCACAAATTGATTGCTGATTAGTTATTTATTATACTACTATAGTTTGGTATAATTGTTATTTGTACTTATGCCAATCTAAAAAAAATAACCTTACTTAAATTATAATGTTATTGAATTCATCTCACAAACGTGTAGCATAAACGCTCAGCAGATCACGTTAAGCTCCGTTAAATTAAAAAATAGAGTGAATTGATTTTTTCTAAAAGTTTAAAGCAAAATTAATTTCTAGAGCATCTCATAGGCTTTTTGTAATATTTTAATTTTAAAGCGAGTTATTTTCATTCTAAGGATTAGAAACATTTTACAATTTTAAAATGCTCATAACTCGATTGAAAATTAAAATATAATAAAAAGCCTACTAAATGCCCTAGATAATAACCATGCCTTTAAATGTAATAAAAGGTTAATCCACCTTAGATTTAAACCGATCAAAATGTTTTATGTTATGCACTTGTAAGACGTAAACAACTAATGCCTGTTTAGCGTCCTCTTACCTAGAAAGAAAAAAAAATGATAAGTTAAATAATAATAAATTGGATACAATAAATTAAAAGTTATTATTGAAAACGATATTACCTTAACTCAGTTTAAAATAAGTCAGTCTACGTTTTTCAATTAGTATGTGGATCACGTAAAGAGTGACAGCTTTTTATCTAATTTCCTAAATTCTAATATTAATATTTGAGTATAAATCAATAAAAACGAACAATTAACAATATTTTTTTTTTTAACTACCTATTTAATGCGGGGACATCCTTTGAAAATTACTATGTACAATTCCAAGTATTAAAATTTAACTAACTAGATAAAATAAAACCACATATTGTTATAAATTATAATCAATGTCATGACTTATTGTTAAACGAAAAAAGAACCTTTCTTCCATAATCGTGTTATTTTTTGCAGACCTTAAATTTAAGACCAATACCATATTATGTAATTATTCATAATGTATAAGTTCAATCGTTGAAAACATAGGTATTTCAAAACACCTAATATTTTTTGTTTTGTAGCTTATCAAATAAGCAACTATATTATGTCTAGGCAAAAAAAAGGTTTGCCAATGTAATTAGTTTTAGTTATATTTTAATTTAATCATATTTATTTATTGTAGATATTTGAATGTGTTATTAATTGGGTAAAACATGAACTAAATTGTAGATATGACAGTTTGACTAAATTAATGGAACATGTTCGTTTGTCATTAACACCTTCAGACTATATATCAAAAAATGTTGTTGATGAACCTCTTTTTAAAAATAATCCTAAATGTATGTTTTTCTCATCATTATACTTTTACTAGAAATTTATAATCTTAAACAATAATTATAATATTTTTAGGTAAAGATTTTGTCATTGAAGCTTTAAATTTCCATATAATAATGAAACATCGGCGCATTACTATGCCCCAAATAATTCGTTATTCACCTAGGCAAACTGGAATTAAAGTATTATTGAATTCAGATTTAAAATTATCTTTTCAATATCATTCTACTTACTTATTTTTTTGTAGTTTCTTCTTGCCATGTCATCTAGATGTGGGAACTGTTATACAAGCTGGTATGATCCAACAACCAAACTATTGCATAAAATAAAAAAAATGAAGATGGGGTTTGAATTATGTGCTCTATCCTTAATAAAGAATCATTTAGTTTTTGCCTTGAGTTGTCAAGGTATAAATTTAAGATCAACTAAAATGCTTGATTTATCTTCACGATCACTTCAATGGAAACCAACAGTTGACAATATGTTAGTCGATCGAGATTGTTTTGGAGTTGGTGTCTTAGAGGATCGAATATATGCTGTGAGTTAGGTTATGTTCCCTAACTCGTTACTAATTTTGTGTTATTTCAATATATATTATTATTCATTGCTAGGTTGGCGGAATTAATCATTTGACTGAATTAAATACTGCAGAAGTATATGACATGAGTGTTCAAGAATGGCGATTCATATCTAATATGTATACTGAGAGGATGGGACCTGGTGTTGGAGTACTCAATAATATTTTATACGCGGTAAAATTTTTAATTATTAGTTTTTAATACTTCATTTCATTTAATTAATTCTGTAGGTAGGTGGTTATAAATACCCATTTGCTTTGAAATCCGTTGAATGTTACGATCCCATTCTCGACATATGGACACCAGTCACACAAATGTCTACAAGTCGTCGACACCATGGCATAGGAATCTTAGACGGTGTAATGTATGCTATTGGTGGTGACTCTCAGGAACATTCTAATTCAGTCTATCTTAAAAGTGTTGAGGCCTATACACCGACTGCTAAAGTATGGTCTCCAATAGCTGATATGCACTTAAGCCGATACAATCCAAGTAACTATAACAATTACAATTTAAAGAAAATCCTCCTAATGAACTTATTGCAATTAAATCGAATTTTCAATATAGGAGTTGTCACATTTAATGGTTTGTTGTATGTTATGGGCGGATTTGACGGATCTACTCGTTTGGACTCAATGGAAATATATGACCCCAACACCAACACGTGGACTATGGAACCATTTCCAACAAGTGGAGATGAAATTCATGGTGCAGTGGTCATTGATATGCCATCACATTTGAGATCTTATTAACATATGGTTTTATTGTTGATGTTGTATATTTTATTCATATTAATTTATAAAAAATAAACACGTATTGAGTATTTAATACATTTTTGGTTCTGTTATTGATTTAATAAAATAGTTTTTAATGATTTTAGTTAACTATTATATTATCTCTCAGTAAACTTCTGAATAAACCATCCACATATTTTCTTTAAATACGTATTCTAGTTAAAATAAGGTTAATTTATTTGCAGAGTAGGTTATGGTGTAATACTATACAGTTGACATCAGTATATAACATATTTTTGCTCTCCACCTAATACATTTACAGTTAAAGAGGGAAGGACCCCATTTTAATAACAAATATTTGTATCGACACATGACACTCCTTAAGTATTACACACAATTGTGTTG
>CARXXK010000003.1:74770701-74796061 GCA_949089665.1 Macrosiphum euphorbiae | reverse complement strand
TATCTGTAGTAAGTCGAAGGACCAGGATGTTGATGATTAAAGCTCGTCATCGGCGAGTGATGTACCTACTCACCGTAAAACCCGTCTTTCAAAATAGTAGCTCAGCAGAGGCGCTCGAAACATAATATGAGTGTCTGACACACAAAGTAAGTTCCTACTTATATATTAGACACTCATCGCCGTTCTATTAATTTATCATTATAAGTTTATAGTTTTGAGTTTTTTATTCACACTGCTATGCACAGTCTTAGTGAAGTAGAAATTTAATATTGTGATATATGTATTGTGATCACACGGCGTTTAGGATAGGCTTTTTCGCTACACCGCTGTCGTGTTGGTCTGATTTACCAGAATTGTATTACTTTAATTGATCGTTAAAACTTAAAATACACCAAAGTACCATATTATACGCGAACGAGTAAAACTGTTCTTTAAAATGTAATAATCATTCAAATTAGTAATTAATATAATAATGTTTAAACAATAATTATTAAAGTATTTTATAGTGTGACGAATGATTGATACCTGAAAACATGGTTGGAAAACATTTTTCTTCTAATTAAACGAAACAAAGTTTTATTCCTTTGAATACTATGTATTTTTAAATATATTAAACGTGTTTTAAATTTTTTTTAATTTTTATCAATGCTTTCTTTAAAAAATGCATTGCTTAAAAATACAAAATAATAATGTATAGTATTTTGTTTATCAAATTTAAATTTAACTATTAATTAATCCTTATTTTAAATGTCGATTATACGTAACACTTTATAGTACATTATGATAATATGGTATAAGTACTCAACATTTATATTTTATTTTTAAATATCATGATCTATACACTGCACACGTATAATGTATAATATAATGGCGTAAGAAAAAATATTTTTGAAAGCCAAAGATTATTATTTGAAACACACTGACTATATATTTTGTTTTCTATTACTCTAAACAATAAAAATCAATCCGAACTTGTTTAAAGTCCGTGCACACTTTGTGGTAGGATTATCTACACATAAAAAGTTGGAAAATCCTAACTGTATAGTAAGTTGGAGGACCAGGATGCTGATGAAGAAAGCTCTTCGTCGACGAGTGATGTACCCACCGAAAAACTCGTCTTGTGAAATTGTAGCTCATCTGAGACGCAGGAAACATATGAGTATGTGGAACATAAAGGAAGTTCCTACTCTTATATATTTGACACTCATCGTCGTTCTATTAATTTATCATAATAAGTTTATAGTTTTGAGTTGTTTTATAAACACTGTTGTGCACAGTCTTAGTGAAGTATAAAAATAGTTACCTGCAGCTATTAATATAATAGACATCAAGACCTAATTTGCAATAAAAATTCTTATAATATTGAATTAAAATTATCAAAATATGTATCAAAAATTATTTTTATTTGAAAAAAAATCCATACATAGTAGGTACCTACAAACATGTTAAAAATCTAAAATCTAATTGAAAGGGAATCATAATAATAACTGTTGGGAAGGCTGTTGAATGTGTGAAAATGGATCTCATCCCAGGAGGAAACTAACCCTGAATATATTGTTTCTCTATATTTATATTATACTTTTAATTTCATAATCCGAAACGGAATACTCTTGTCTGAACAAATTGACGATTGGCATAAATTAGAAAATTTTATATAACACAAATATAAATAAATGTGTATTATATAGTATTGGAATTTGTATATTTTAAACGCATATAAAATATAATATAGGATAAAGCTTAAAATTGCTTTAATGAAAAAAAAACGGTATTTACAACATAATTTTGTGATCAATATTAGACAACGATCTAAATTTTCTTATACACAGTAGTATTATAGGTATGTCATTCTTTTGAAATTATTAAATTAGGTACATCGCTGAGTATACTATGACGGTAAATTGTAATTTGCTGATAACATGTCTCGTAAGTATTCATCATTAGCTTACATATTTTATGTTATCACCAGAGTTGGGATTTTATAGCACTTAAAATTGCATAAATATGTGCTATAACATTACCTTAAATATCGCTAAAAATATGCAAAAAAAAAAAGGAAATTTATTAATTAATAATTTTTCAATCACTTACAAATTGTCATCCATAGTTACTTAAGATTTGAAATAATTTAATCACACTGATCAGAATCCAAATTAATTTACTATAAATGCATTCAAAGCTCGTTCGTTTATAATCGGTGATTCATAATCGCAGTAGAAATCCACAAATAAAACCCAACAAAATCAGCAGAAACAAAAATTAGAACCAAATACCTAATACGAAATTATCGTAATAATTCAATTAACAATAACCTAAATCACTTTTACTAAAATATAATTTCATTAATTATGACCGATTTCGATTCAAAAACAGATAAAAATGCAAGAAAGTCTCAAAAAGTCCAAAAAGAAGTAATGAAAACTAAAAATCGCAAAATATACAAAAAAAAGCAAAATTAAATTTTTTATTTGAGTTCTCTGTATCAATAAACACAGTTTTAGCTTAAGTTAGTGGTAGCCGGTAGGTTGATATAATATTATAAAATAGTATTATAATAACATTAAAATGAAACTTTTCTCTTACAGTATTATCTATTTTTTGACGAATGTATAATAATAATTTTATATAATGTTATCCAAACTGTGCTATCCAAAACATGCAAGGTACCCATATGTTTCTGTTACCTAAAATGTATTATTTCTTGGGTTTTTGTTACCATTAATACTTAATATGAAATTTTAGAAATTAAATTATCTATGTTATGATGATTTGAATATGATTGTGGAAAGAAGTTCCTATACTCTGCTATTTTTTAAGCAACTCATAAGAAATATGCAATTGCTATAAGATCCCAGCCCTGGTTATGACATTTAAACAACTTAAACATAATAATAATATGCTCTTTCCTATAGGTAGTTTGATTTTAAACACGAAATTCTAAATTGAATTATTATGCCTATTAAACTGGTTAGAAAATATTTTAAACGTGATTTCACTGATTTATAGGTACCTGTACTGAATGTCAGTTATAATAAACTTATAGCAAAAGTCATGGCTTGGAATTGTGATCCGACGTATTATGATTGGAATAAGATGAACATAAAATTTCCGAAATAGAAATCGGAATCGGCACAATCCTGGAGTTCATTATCGACGATAGAGGCGTAATAATTCTCTTGTTTGTATAAAAATAAGTAAGTCGAAGGACCAGGATGTTGATGATTAAAGCTCGTCATCGGCGAGTGATGTACCTACTCACCGTAAAACCCGTCTTTCAAAATAGTAGCTCAGCAGAGGCGCTCGAAACATAATATGAGTGTCTGACACACAAAGTAAGTTCCTACTTATATATTAGACACTCATCGCCGTTCTATTAATTTATCATTATAAGTTTATAGTTTTGAGTTTTTTATTCACACTGCTATACACAGTCTTAGTGAAGTAGAAATTTAATATTGTGATATATGTATTGTGATCACACGGCGTTTAGGATAGGCTTTTTCGCTACACCGCTGTCGTGTTGGTCTGATTTACCAGAATTGTATTACTTTAATTGATCGTTAAAACATAAAATACACCAAAGTACCATATTATTATACGTGAACGAGTAAAACTGTTCTTTAAAATGTAATAATCATTCAAATTAGTAATTAATATAATAATGTTTAAACAATAATTATTAAAGTATTTTATAGTGTGACGAATGATTGATACCTGAAAACATGGTTGGAAAACATTTGTCTTCTAATTAAACGAAACAAAGTTTTATTCCTTTGAATACTATGTATTTTTAAATATATTAAACGTGTTTTAAATTTTTTTTAATTTTTATCAATGTTTTCTTTAAAAAATGCATTGCTTAAAAATACAAAATAATAATGTATAATATTTTGTTTATCAAATTTAAATTTAACTATTAATTAATCCTTATTTTAAACGTCGATTATACGTAACACTTTATAGTACATTATAATAATATAGTATAAGTACTCAACATTTATATTTTATTTTTAAATATCATGACCTATACACTGCACAGTGCACACGTATAATGTATAATATTATGGCGTAAGAAAAAATGTTTTTGAAAGCCAAAGATTATTATTTTAAACACACTGACTATATATTTTGTTTTCTATTACTCTAAACAATAAAAATCAATCTGAACTTGTTTAAAGTCCGTGCCCACTTTGTGGTAGGATTATCTACCCATAAAAAGTTGGAAAATCCTAACTGTAGTAAGTTGGAGGACCAGGATGCTGATGAAGAAAGCTCTTCATCGACGAGTGATGTACCCACCGAAAAACTCGTCTTGTGAAATTGTAGCTCATCTGAGACGCAGGAAACATATGAGTGTGTGGAACATAAAGTAAGTACCTACTTATATATTTGACACTCATCGTCGTTCTATTAATTTATCATTATAAGTTTATAGTATTGAGTTGTTTTATTAACACTGTTGTGCACAGTCTTAGTGAAGTAGAAAAATAGTTACCTGCAACTATTAATATAATAGAAATCAAGACCTAATTTGCAATAAAAATTCTTATAATATTGAATTAAAGTTATCAAAATATGTTATCAATATATATCAAATATAAAAATTATTTTTATTTGCAAAAAACCCATATAGTAGGTACCTACAAACATGTTAAAAATCTAAAATCTAATTGAAAGGGAATCATAATAATAACTGGTGGGAAGGCTGTAGGATGGGTGAAAATGGATCTCATCCTAGGAGGAAACCATCACTGAATATATTGGTTCTCTATAGTTTTATTAGGTATACTTTTAATTTCATAATCCGAAACGAAATACGCTTGTCGGAACAAATTGACAATTGGCATAAATTATAAAATTTTAAATAACACAAATATAAATAAATGTGTATTAAATTATAGTATTGGAATTTGTATATTTTAAACGCATATAAAATATAATATACCTAGGATAACGCTTAAAACTGCTTTGATGAAAAAAAATAGGTATTTACAACATAATTTTGTGATCAATATTAGACAACAATCTAAATTTTCTTATACACAGTAGGATTGCAGGTTTATCATTATTTTTAAATTATTAAATTAGGTGAATCGCTGAGTATACGAGTAAATTGTAATATGCAGATGACACATCTCAAGTATTCATCATTAGCGTATGTATTTTATGTTATCACCAGAGTTGGGATTTTATAGCACTTAAAATTGCATACATATACGCTATAACCTTACCTTAAATATCGCTAAATATGCGCTAAAAATATGCAATAAAAACAACAAAATATGCAAAAAAAAAAGGAAATTTATTAATTAATAATTTTTTAATCACTTACAAATGTTCATAGGTTGTTACTTAAGATTTGAAATAATTTAGTCAAACTGATCAGAATCCAAATTAAATGACTAAACAACGCATTCAAAGCTCGTTCGTGTATAACAGGCCCGTATACAGTGGGGGGGGTTAAGCCCCCCCCAAAAAAATTTTTAAAGTAGGTATATTTTTATAATATGGGTAACAAAAACTAACTACATACGTCTTTATATATAAATGTATAATGTACAACTACAGTTTATTTTAAGCATTTGTAAATTTCCCTCTAGTCATTACAAGTTATCTTTTTTAGAAAATAACAAACGGATACTTAATACTTATATATTATATATAATATTTATAATGTTTTTTTTTTTTTTTTAAAAAAAATGGCGTTTATTGAAAATTTACAATCTGTACATTATATACAATAAGTAAATATGATAAGTATAGCTAAAAACAAAAACAATGGCTTTGAATGACGTGTAGGAAGGCTCGCAGTCGAGTCACCCTTTTTCAGTGAAATTAATTTTTATATGTAATAATGTATAAATGTGTTTTATTGATTAAGAAGATCTCTGCACCAGTTTCGTTTGAGACGTCTTGTGGGGTTGTCAGGAAGCATTTTTGAGGCCAGTTGTGAAATGAGGTGGTTGTGGTTATTATGGAGTTTCCCATGAAACCTTTTGTAAAAATTAGTGGCTGTGTCGTGGATGGATTTGATTTGGAGTTCATCGTGGAGTAATTTGTTCGTTACGTACCAGAGAGCTTTAGCAATGATACGGAGACAGATTGATTGAAAACCTTGAATCGTTTGAGTATTGGATTTATATTATATTTTGTAGTGCATAATATTATCTACCAAATTATACTATAATTATGTATTTTTAGTTCATGTATTAAATATTTTTTACAACAATTTATATATTATATATATATTAAATAATTTATATTTTGTATACATTATTACATTATAATATTTGGTAGTGTATGATATTATTGATCAAATTATAATATAACTATTAACTATGTATTTTTAGTTCATGTATTAAAAATATTTCAACCCCCTCCCCCCGAAAATAATAATAATAATATAATAAAACTTTATAATCGGCGATAAATAATCGCAGTAGAAATCGACAAAAAAAAACCCACAAAAATCAGCTGCAGATAACAAAAATACCGTCCCCCGTCTATGTTGGGAAAAGATGAAATTATGATTTGTTTTCTCGTCCAGTGTGGATTCGGTATTATACATTTAATAACTTAATTAATGACCTTATTACCTACGTAGTACCATTGATTATAAAATATAGTAAACACTATAGTATACTTATAGTAGTTAATAGTTATAATCAATGGTAGTACGTAGGTAGTAGGTACCATAATCCTATGTTGAAAAACGTTTATGTACCAACTTTATGTTGATATATTTCAGAATACACAAAACTAATATAATTATATTTATAAGTATATTCTGAAATAAATAATTTGACTATTTTTGGACATGAAATTACATTATTATTCATTGACTTACACTTGATTGGTATTTTTTAAATTTGCTGATATGATATACTTAAACATAGATTTACAATAATATTCGAATTTGGTCAAATATCCTGCAAAGTGCAAGTTTTATGACTATTAAAAGTAAGACGAAATAAAACTGTAAACGATTAATTTAAATAGACAACGGTTACGAATAATATGCACATTTACCTGTTAGGATAATGTACGACATATAATCAATAATGTAATCTATAATAAAAACACCTAATTTATATGTATTAGAATACAAAGGGTTAGCCTGATAGAGAAAAAGTGAGAAATGTTATTAAAAATTGGTGAACCTACCTAATATATGCAACTTAATTTAAGTATATATCAATACATAATTTTTATTTTTTAATAATACACGATGCACTTTTTACTGGTACTATTATACACACACAAGTATTTTGATAGGTGAGCCCATTAGGTCAAATCTAGTCAAAAGTCTAGTTTTTACCATATTATATAATTTTGTACCTATGTACAGATTTATTCACAAGACATGTTCACCCCTTCCTCTTATATCGTCCTTTAATAATGGATTTATTCACATTTTGAAAATTTGAAGTACCTAAACTTCAAAGGATCATAATAATATTATTTTCTTATAGGTAGGTACATTTATTTTTTAAACTATTTAAGCATTTTAATAGCTGTAGTGATAAGAACTTCTCTATTTCAAATTACCTTCACTTTTTTTAAAGTAAACAGATAAAATTATGATTTTTTGAAAACGTCGATGCATCTAAATCGAAAGTGAAAGCTGTAGACTGTAGAAATGATGTTTTATATCAAATAATACAAGTATAAATGCGTTTACTATTTAATATAAAATATTACCTATAGATTAATATTAATCAGCATTATTTTCAAATCATCGTTTCCCCACCTATTTTATAAATAAATAAATTTATATTTATATGAAATTAATAAAATATAGTAATTAAGTATATTAAGAAATTCGAAAACAACAGAATTTGAAAAATCCATTATTTAAAGAAAATGGGACGAGCAAGCTTGGATATCACTCTGAATTTTCTAGGTAATAAGTAATTATTTCACAAAGGGAAATCTTATATATATTATACACAATATCTATTATAACTTAATGGATATTTTCATTCATTTATTATTATGTACCTATCGTTATTAAAAAAATATAATATACAATTTATACAATATAATAATATAATATTATGTTATCATTGTGTAGGTACTATTATGAAGAAACCATTAGGTACAACTGTACAAGGTTGTACGTATGAATAAAAATAGTAGCTATATTAGTTACAACTTACAAGGCTTATCAGAATACATAATAATATAGTTAAAGGTACTATATTATGTCTATATAGTACCGTAGAACGGGGTGTAGTGGACCTTATCGTGTAAAGTGGAAAATTCTCATTTTTTTAAACGTTTATCAGCATAACCATTTAACACGGTTAGATCAAAATTAATTTAGTAAATTTTACTTTAATAGCAGTATGATAATGAACAATGTTTGATACTTGTGATAACAATTGTTCAGGACGATCCTTATCAATTCTTATCATTTTGTTTGACACAAAATAACGATTTTTATTTTTTCATTCAAACGTCGTCTGAAACTCAAAAGTAAGTAAGACTATGAATATTTTTCATACTCTAAAATGTGTTTATTAAGTTCTTGTTAACCATTTAACATACTAATAATAATAAATTTGGTATTATTTTCATAATTAGAAAGAAGAATATCAATAATTATAAGTAAAAATTTTAAGTTAAATTTATTGTTACCTGTTTAGTTAGGTTAATATAAAGAAGATATATTGAGTTAACTGTTTTTTTTTTTTGTTATATTTATCAAGGAAGGTATCTAAAAAGTAAGATTTTTTTAATATTGAAACAAATTGCTCAAAATGAAAAAATTGCTCAAAATAGATTGAAAAGATAATTTTTAATTAATTAATTTTAATTCAAACATAATATTAGGTTGTACTATGACTTAAATAGCATTGAAAATCATTTAAAAATGGTTAAGTTTGTTAGCAGTACTACATAATAGATTAAAATATTACATTTTTTTTATAATATTCCATGGTAGTAGGACAGTTTTTTATAGCACCTAATAATAAAATGTATTATGGATAATGTTATACCATATAAGTAAATAATTAACGAGTCTTAGTGGCCGAAAAAAATATATATCTGTAATCAGCTGTACCTATCTTAGGAAATAAAATCCTACTTATAAAATGTGCCTCATAATAATTTTTTAATAAAAATTGCATAACATTTTTTTTAAGACTATGCATTTGCTTGCGTAAAAATATAAAGTATCAGGCATATTACTCATTTGGTGTCGGTAATAGCCGTGTATGTATCTTTAGGACAAAACAATTATTTAGGTATTTTTATTGTGGAGAAGTAATTCTGAATGAATGTATTTAGCTTCATATATTTTATAATGGTGTAGTATATAATTTCTCGCCAAGTAAATAAATTATAGAAACAAAATAAGTGTACTTTAACCCTAGATCACACGCATTTACAATATTCACGAGAATACACGCACACGGTCTTTTTAGTCACACACAGTATGGCGCAAACCATGGTCAACTAACCAGTCACAATGAAAACATAATAAACAATCAATTTTATTTATCGAGCAGCAATTGTTAGAAACACAGTTTAAAAATAACCCATACTTGATTTTTTACGATCACGCACACGGTCTTTTTGACCGTATATTAATACGTAATGCCTGGTAATGAACTTTGAACACTTCTATATTACTGACATCAGATCGTATACATTTGAGAGTTGTATCTAATTTTAGTTTATCACCTAATTAGAAGTTACCTAGGTTGGATTAGGTTAATATTTCATATTTTTGAAACAATGAACAAAATTCTTAAATCCCGGTCTTTTTGACCGTGAAGCGTGTGCTCTAGGGTTAATTCGATTTACTAATCATTCATTTATAATATCACATCTATTACTGCACTAAAAAGCATGCTTAAAGATTTTGGGTGTGATATCACCAATTTTTAAAGAAATTGTCGACACAACAGTTTTTCTGGGAAATTTATTTTATCGCTAAATATATTTTTTTTTATGCAAAAAGTATTTTCTTTATTTTTCATTATTTGTTTTTACACATTAGTCGGTATATTTTAGTATATTTATAATTAAAATATAATATACCAATATATTATCATAGACAAGGTACGAAACTACGAACGCAAGAAGAAGACACTATTACACTAAAACTAGTAATAATTACAATTTAACAGATTACATTTAATAAAGTATAATAGCTATTTTTGGAAAGTGTGATGATAGTAAAGTATTTATAAAATTATCGTATTTCACTAGAAATTATCGTATAAAATAAAAACAGTCGATTGTACTTTAAAATAATAAACTATAAACTATATTGTAGTTCTGCCAGTTCTGCAGTGGTTACTTTATATTATATTATACAATATGCATATTAATTGTAAAATAAACAATACACAAGTCATAAAAATAACAAAAATATTTTTTTTACAATGTCATTATACAATAAGCATTTTGCTAATATAATAATAATAAAAAAAAAAACCTGGTATTACTCCAAACATGGTATTACAACCATTTTCCGCCAAACCTAAATTAAATTATACATATTATATTTATTTAAAAATATTATTTATATTAAGTGGGTAAAAGTGTTATATCTTATTATCTGCGATATATTGTTTTTATTTTTTTGACATCACTTATACCTACGAAAAACGATGATATTATTTCAGAATTCATTATTTTTGTGTTTATTTAACTTAAAATAACTTTTTTTATAGTTCCGATATCGAAAAAATAAAAACAGAATATCACAGACAATGTTCACCAATTAACTAATGAAAATTTATTTTCTTAGTTATGAGTGTAACCTTCTCGGTTTCTTCTCGTGCAAAACCGTTTTTGCTACGTTTTCATTCGTAAGGCGCAGACAACACGGCATATGGGTGTAGCGTCCGCTTAACAATAATTAATAATGTTCTAATTTTTGTTAATTATTTAATTTCATTACTATTTAATTGTGTATTGTCTTTTTGTTCTTTACACACAATGACCTCCCTTAATTATAGTTCTAGAACCGAGCTTGGTTATAAAATACCTACAGGTTTATAATATTTGTGTTTAGAACTCGAATGATAATATAATTATGATGTATGACTATATAGTGATAAACATGATATTACCGTTTACATTAACCATCGCCTTGAAAGATTTTCGTCCAAAAGAATTGGACGCCACGCACTTATATTGACCACCGTCCGTTCTTTCCACTTTAGATATAATCAATGTATTGTTTTGTAATACCTGCAGTAAGTAGTATACTATGGATTAATATTTACAATATTTAACAGTACAATAATTTGAAATATATTATCTGCTTTAAATATTAAAAACTAAAATAAACGATTAATGTTAACTAGGTACTGACAATAGGTTAAATACGTCATAAAAAAAGAATCAGGGAAGTAGCTCTGCTGAAAATATATTGCTAATAGCCAATAAGTAACGATTGTTGTTCATAGTATATTATTCGTAACTTAACTTTTTCTAATTTAATTTTAATTAGCTTAATTTTTAACTAAACTTATTTTATTTGATATAAACTTAATAAATATAGAGTAACTTTTAACTAAATTCAAGTTAAGTTAATTTATAAATAATACAATTTTAAATATAATAAAAATAAAAATTATTATTTACTATGCATATTATTACATGATTCTGAGTGAAAATGGTCAGTCAGCCTGTGATATTACTAAGTATATATTTTGATGATATTATTGTGAATAAAGTAATTTATATATAACCTATTTATGTGAAACTTTTATTTAAATTTTCAATCTAATACTAGCAAATACTTTTTTTATTTTAGGTACTCAATTTATTGCACTTATTATATGTTATTATCCTCGGTGAAGTCGCGAATCAATTATTTCCGGAAGTAAACATTCCATGTAAAACTTCTTCAACTTTGGTTCTATATCCATCCAAAAATTGTCATCCCTTTCAATTTTCTCTACTATAAGTCCTATTAAATGGTATAGGTATTATTATTATAATTTTATATAAAAAATGGCTAATTGTATACATTTTCTTTTAATTTATAAATTTAAGCTTAATTTTTAATAATTTTTACCTTTAGGTGTCCATGTATAAAAATAACATAACTTCCTATTAGTTATATGTAGTTTTCCCTGAATTTGATAGAAGTATGCATGTGATGTTTTCAGCTGTAAATTTCCATCATTGTACGTCATACATTTTAATTTTTTTTCATGAAAGGCTTCTTCCGGCGTATAATCTTTTATGGATGGTGGACATTTAATTTCAACTATAGAATCATAACTTACCAAACCATCTGGACTAGCAGCCAAAAAAGGCAAATTATTATCAACAAAAAGCCCACGGGGTAATTTTGCTGTCCCAAGCTTTGACTCCAAATTATTTTTTGCCAAAGGTTCATTCTGAATTCCATATCTGAAAACATTATTATTATGACTGAGAAAGTGATATAACTATACCCATAGGTATAATAAATATTTTATACATAATATAAAGAGTAAAGAAAAAATGGGTGAGATAGTGTAGTGCATAATTTACCTACTTTGTTGCAGCGTTACCACGAAATAAGTCGTATAAAAGAAATTTGACTGTATTTTGAAGTGGTTGATCTCAATCTGGCAACTTTTCCAAAGTTTGAAGCTGTGAGTCTCATTTCTCTTTGTTTTCGCCATTCATCGCTTTGTGATTGATTAATAGTACTTCTTTCCAATAATTTTATTTCTTCATTTGTGAGTTTTAATTTTTTTAGAAACTCGGTTTTTTTAATTCCATACTCTTCAATTGGCATATCAACTATTTCAGAAGGCTGTTCTACTGCTCCATAATCTTCGTCAGGTCCATGTGGAAATATATTCTTCTTAACTTTATATCTTGAAAAATATATTAAACAACTAGCTGATCCCGTGCACTTCGTCGCCCGTTAAATGGATCAACTCAATACTACCTACTCAAACTTTGTTCAATTCATTAACGTGTATGGTGTTCAAAATTTATCTTATCTTTCCCGTTGCCCTGAATAAAAATTCTGAATCGCAGCAGTACATTATCAGGTAGGCAATCTACCTGCGGTAGATCGCGGACCCCGTGCTGTTTGTACGGAAGTGTATGATTTAACTCTAAAGTATCAAAGTTATACCAAGTTTATTTTGATGTAATACTGTGGATTAATATAATAAATTTGGTTGCTCGTAAAAAATCGCAACTCTTAAAAAAATTATGATTGTTGAACTCCTTTTGGGTGTAATTTTCTGCGGTAAGTGCAACTCTGCCACCCTGGTAAGCATTGTTCAATAATTCGATTTGATGCAAGCTTGTACCTGATCTGCCCGAATAACCAATGGCAACCAATAAATAAATGCTAATTTCTAATGTAGACTGTAACCAATGGCAACTATAAATAAATAAAAATAAAATTTCCAATTTCTATCGTGAATCTCAATGTCCCTGTTTCAGCACCTATTTAAAATGCGAATTTTGGCAAATCCTTTCTTAGCGCACGTCTATATTATAATAGCTATCTGTATGCCAAATTTCAGCCAGATCCGTCCAATGGTTTGAGCTGTGCGTTGATAGCAGTCAATCAGCTTACTGTTTTTTATATACAGATATGGTTGCCATGGTAATATGGACACACACACACACACACACACACACTGACATACATTCATTTTTATATATATAGATTGATATGAAATCTTGGTAACCTTAGTAACCATGGCAACCTTGGTAACCATGGTAACATGGACACACAGACACACAGACACACTGACACACTGACATACATTCATTTTTATATATATAGATTAATATAAAAATTTATAAGAATTACAATAGACAATATTAATTATAGTTATAGTTATATATAAACACAAAATTTAATAGATATGCACCCAACTTGATTTAATTTTCTTCGTTTAATATCATTTTTCTTTTTTTGTATCCTCTTAATATATTTTTTCGTGAACAATCCTTGCTTAACCTACCTAACCTAACCTAGCTTTCTTATGGAAATGACTAGAGCGCGGATTTCTATGCAATTGCATATTTTTTCCTTTTCATATTCTTGGATTTTTGTCGGTTATCTCCACGAATCATCATAATTTGAAACTAATGGTGACATTTGTTTTTACGTATTTCTGCATATTTAAATGTTATTGCATATTTTTGCAAAATTCAAAATTTATTGCATATCGAAGCGAAAATTTAAAAAAAATGCATAAAATAATATTTTGTCAAGTAGAAATATTAAAACTAAATTTTACAAGCACTTGATAATAATTCATATAAAGATAAAATAAATAATCGATTACGACGTAAACTTAATGTCTTAATCGCTCTTGCTGTGTCAGTCGGTTAATACTAAAAAGTTTTAGTCATAAAAAAACTGGAAACTAAAATATGACTTGACATCAACTTTACTAAACTATACTATACTTTATTAACTTTACTGTTTTGCATATTTTCATGATTTCTACTGCATATTTTTTGCATATTTTCATTATTTTTACTGCATATTATATGGCATATTTCAATAATTTTTAGTGCATAAAAATCCGCGCTCTACAAATGACTAATATACGAAGGGCCAAGGTTGAACGCATTGACAGCCGTATCGCAACGGGCTTGGTAAGAGCCTATATATAATATAGTAATAACTAATAATATTAAGTATACATTTACGTTTATATTGTTTTTAACCTATTATTAACCTACCTATTATATTTTTTATTTTTTTATTATTGTGTCTGTGTACACGATAAGTAGTCGAAATAATGCTTCGATTGTTCGATTGGAAAGTGCATAATAAAATTTTATTTGTTGGTTAAAAAAGCTTGAAAATTTAATATAATTCTCCTAGTATATTGTTTCAAAGGCAGATGAAAAATATTAAAAATCGTTAGTCACAGTTTTTTTTTATAAGTAGGTATTTAAAGTTCAAAAATTGACAAAATATGGAAAAATCACGAAAATTAGCAAATTATTTTGAGTTAAGAATTCGTAAAAATTTTTCTTTTTAAACCTAAGATTTGAAAATGTAATACAAGATTCCAAAAAAAAAGTCTATAAGAAAGTCAAATTAAATTTTTATGAGTGTTTGAAATTCAAATTTTTACAACATTGGATATTCACTTGATTTCTCATGTAGCGATTTCCTTATTTTGTTGTAATTCAAAAACGAATAACTGTAGATACATGCGAATTTCACTGAATGTTTAAATTAGCATTTCCTATACACCGTACAATTTTGAAAATATTTTGACTCTATTTGAGCTATTTACGGACATTTACCGCTTTCAATTTCTTTTTTGGTTATTTTTTTCTATAAATATCAATTAAGTTTTATCTGTTGTGCCAAAAAGTGTAAAAATTTAATACAAGGCTCCTGATATATTGTTACAATACCAGTTGAAAAATATTAAAAATACATAGGCATATTTTTTTTTTATAAGCATTTAAAGATCGAATTTTGACAAAATTTATCAAAATCTCGAAAATTATCAATCATTGTAATTAATAAATTATAAAATGTTCAGTTTTTATAGCTAAAGATTACAAATTCAACACAAAGGTTCTCATAAATAGTTCATACTATCACCAAAAAATCAAAAAAATATATGAACACAGTTATTTTTTCAAATCCCAAATTCAAATTTGGACGAAATTACATATTAAAAAACCCAGAATAACTATTTTAGTTATTTTGTTGTGATTGAATAATATTATTCGTGGGTACTTGAAACTTCTAAAGTGTACTATTATATATCTATGATAGTATCACGGTTTTTGTTGATGTATAGCGCGTTATCAGAACCTAATGGATATTGTGATATGATTAATTTGGAATTTATCATAGGTACCTATTATAGGTCAAATTTTGGTTTAGTACCATAGATATGTATAATGTATATATAATATGTCTTATACCTAGACTGACATACCGTCTCCGCTCAGAATTGTTTTTCTTATACAATGATATTATATCGTTGAATTAAAATTTAATATCATCCATTATACAGTGACCCACTTGTAACCTACTGTACAGCAGAGCGATACCCACTTGCCCACCTTTTTAACACTTGCCTTTAAAAGAATAACTTACATTTTTACCACTGACGTATTTAGCAACAACGCTATTATAACTTTCCACGCTGTTGTTGTTTACAAAATGAATGAGACTATCAGAATGATATGCAACTAAATTTCTTGCTCCCAAAATATCTTGCCAAAGTCCACAATTTTCCATTTCGGCAGTGACAGCTGCAGCATTTGCCTTTAGTTTGTCATTTAAAATTGGAGGTTCAGAATAAATAATTTATTTTTTTAAGACACATAGAACAATTAAAATGAAATTCAGGAAAAAATCCTTTACGAATTTCATGAGAAAAAATTAAATTTTTAAATGAACAATCAAATGGTGTATGACATACTGATGAAATTGATTTAAAAATATAACAAATGTCAACTATTCTTCGGCCATTTAATACATCATGTTCAACACTAAAAACAATTTTAAATTCAAAATACTAATTTAATAATACAAATACAGGCTAACGTTTTTATATGTATAGGTATTAGGTATACCAAAAAATGTTTAGCTGTACAAGACGATGTCAGAGCACTATTTATTTTCTCTCTCTGACCCACGCGCAACATATCAAATTTTACGTTCACAATAATGATTATAAATTATAATTTATATAATCATAATTACTTCCAAAGTTAGAGTGAATTACCTCTTGAAAAATTTGAAGGCAAGATTATTATCTAGCTAGGGCATAGCATAGCTTTTTATTATATTTTGATTTTATAAAATACTCATAAATCGCTTTAAAATTAAAATATAATAAAAAGCCTACGAGATGCCCTAGATAATAATAAATTGTATAAGAGAACATTTCACTTAAAAAACTCTTATGATTATAATCATTACCTATTGTGAACGTAAATTTTGCTATGTTGCGCGTGGGTCAGAGAGAGATAAAACAAATATTGTGCATTGCATAGTATAATAAATTTTTTACTCTGAGGTCGAATCGTTTTCTGAGATCACGGTACTTAGACTAAATGTTGGTTCGAATTTATTTGTTGAAGTTTCTAGTGATAATGGATAAAAGTCTTGTATCATACTATCATTATTAACCCTTAAATAACCATAACGGCGTTGTTAGGGATCAAAATTACTAATAAAATAAGTTTAAAAAAAAAAAATGTTTTTTCTAAATTATTTAATGTACAATACAATATGTACTGCAATCATGTTTTTAAAACAAAAAAAATGTATCTATGTGTCTTTGATAGTTTTTTATTGGTAATAATATAATTTCTTACCTTGAAGTCGAACCGTTTTCTGAGACTACGGTACTTACGCTGAATATTGGTTCGAATATATTTGTAGAAGTTTCTGGTGATAATGGATAAAAGTCTTGTATCATACTATCGTTATTAACCCTTAAATAACCATAATGGCGCTATTAGGGATCAAAATAACTAATAAAATGCATTTTAGAAAAATACTGAAAAAAATCTGTTTTTTTTTAAATAGTACAATGTTGAATATACAATATAATATGAACTCCAATAATGCTTTTAAAACAAAAAAAATGTGTGTCAATGTGTCTGATATTTTTGAAGTGAAACTTCTTATGTGAGGGGTATCGAAAAAAAAGAGAGTGACGCTCTGACCGTCACGGACGCTCGGGCGTCACGGACGCTCGGGCGTCACGGACGCTCGGGCGTCACGGACGCTCGGGCGTCACGGACGCTCGGGCGTCACGGACGATCGGGCGTCACGGACGCTCGGGCGTCACGAAAACGGTACGATGTTTTGTTTATAAACAAACCAGTATAAACGTATAAACAATATTCCGTAGTCAAGTTGATAAAAGCGAAAACGCATATATAATAAATATTCCAGAGTGCGCGATGAGTAAAAGAAATGTCGCGGAATATGAGAGTTCGGCCGGAACATTATAAAAATATATATAATATACTATTTTTAGGTGAGTCAAATTATGTATATTAAAAATATAACTCGATGAATTTAATCATATTATATGACTATACTATAAGTATTTAATAAATAATAATAATAATAATTAATATTTAGTTAATACTTGACACATTTACAATGACCAACGCACCTCTATTTTTCAAATAGTATATAATACTTTGATGGTTCAATTGTATAATGATATGACATAATTTGATATTACTCAATATATATGTCTATGGTCTATCAAGTATATTTATTTATTTAATATCAAATGTAATAATTTATGAATAACAAATTGATATATATATTATGTACCTACATAATATGACTAATGTATTTTATAGATGTATGTATATACATAATAGGAGGGTTATATTATATGTATGGACATGAATTACTACTGATATTAGTAAATATTTTGGTCCATTGGTCTAAAAGTATAAATTAAGTACCTACACATAATATTATAAAGGTAGGTAGTAGGTATTACTTAATGTATTACGGTTTTTAGGTGAGAAAACAAAATATAACTTAATGTATTTAATTAAATTCTGGCAGGTAAATTGCATAATGGTATGACTAAACTATACTATACTAATTAAACTATTTAATAAATAATAATAATAAATATTTAATTAATACTTGATTTCATCTACATATTTACCATTACCAACGTACCAATGTTTCCTTTATACTTGGATAGAAAATGGTACAAGTACAATTATTTATATTATATATAAGTAACCTACATGTATACTTTGTAGAAGGTACCTACTTGATATATCATTATTAATACCATAAATATATATATACGATATACCATTAATTAACATAAGATTATTATTATTATTATTATTACAAAACCTCATATCAGTTGTATGACTGAAAGAAGTTTCACTTCATCCCCGCGTACTTCTTACACGCTCGACTTTTTTATTAGCATAGGACAGAGATGGTTTAGTTACGTTAGCAATCCGTTGCAGACAAACAATCAATTTAAATACTTATTAGTTATTATATTTTTAATAATAAATAAGTAATAAAATCATTTTTAGATTCTGAGCGGAGCAAGGGATGTATTGATTTTACAATGATATTATTGACTTGTGTTTTTTTTTGTTTATTCAAGATGTAATGTAAGGGTCATCTTTGGTTGTACTCACTAAAAATTATCAAAATTCACGAATTTTTCATGAACTTCATCAAAATCAAGACAAAATTGCATATTATTTTGAAATTAAAAATGCATACAATTAATATTATATATACCTAAGATTTTAAAATTAGAATATAAAACAATGTTCTATAACATTTTTTTCCTATAAGGATTGAAAAAAAGTCGAGCGTGTAAGAAGTACGCGGGGATGAAGTGAAACTTCTTTCAGTCATACAACTGATATGAGGTTTTGTAATAATAATAATAATAATAATCTTATGTTAATTAATGGTATATCGTATATATATATTTATGGTATTAATAATGATATATCAAGTAGGTACCTTCTACAAAGTATACATGTAGGTTACTTATATATAATATAAATAATTGTACTTGTACCATTTTCTATCCAAGTATAAAGGAAACATTGGTACGTTGGTAATGGTAAATATGTAGATGAAATCAAGTATTAATTAAATATTTATTATTATTATTTATTAAATAGTTTAATTAGTATAGTATAGTTTAGTCATACCATTATGCAATTTACCTGCCAGAATTTAATTAAATACATTAAGTTATATTTTGTTTTCTCACCTAAAAACCGTAATACATTAAGTAATACCTACTACCTACCTTTATAATATTATGTGTAGGTACTTAATTTATACTTTTAGACCAATGGACCAAAATATTTACTAATATCAGTAGTAATTCATGTCCATACATATAATATAACCCTCCTATTATGTATATACATACATCTATAAAATACATTAGTCATATTATGTAGGTACATAATATATATATCAATTTGTTATTCATAAATTATTACATTTGATATTAAATGAATAAATATACTTGATAGACCATAGACATATATATTGAGTAATATCAAATTATGTCATATCATTATACAATTGAACCATCAGAGTATTATATACTATTTGAAAAATAGAGGTGCGTTGGTCATTGTAAATGTGTCAAGTATTAACTAAATATTAATTATTATTATTATTATTTATTAAATACTTATAGTATAGTCATATAATATGATTAAATTCATCGAGTTATATTTTTAATATACATAATTTGACTCACCTAAAATAGTATATTATATATATTTTTATAATGTTCCGGCCGAACTCTCATATTCCGCGACATTTCTTTTACTCATCGCGCACTCTGGAATATTTATTATATATGCGTTTTCGCTTTTATCAACTTGACTACGGAATATTGTTTATACGTTTATACTGGTTTGTTTATAAACAAAACATCGTACCGTTTTCGTGACGCCCGAGCGTCCGTGACGGTCAGAGCGTCACTCTCTTTTTTTTCGATACCCCTCACATAAGAAGTTTCACTTCAAAAAAAATAATCTAATTTAAATAAACCTTTTGTATAAGCGTATGAAGTTTAAATTTTTACGAGATTGGAATTCTCTAGTAGAATAACGATTTTAAATGTTTACTTTTTAAAGTAAGAACTCAAATCTTCAGAACATCTGACTTAGTGATATATAGATATGTGCATTTTTTTTAATAGTATTATTGACTAAGATTCAATTAGATATTTTTTTATAATTTTATAATTATTAGCTATTATTTTTGTTTACGCAGCTCAACCGAGTCACAGTCAAGGTCCGATCACCCTTGACAACTCCGGAGGCAAAGAACACAAAAGACAGGCAAGCAGACAAGATGAATCCAGCAGCAGGTGCAACAGTAATGTGAGTTAATTAATTAAGTTGAAGATAAAAATATTGCAGATAGAATTGTAGCTTTGAGTGCACGTCTCACGTTGGTTTTTAAACCAGCGTTATTATTTTTTTTTTTTTAATATTATTGGTGATGGTGTAATATTTGAATAAATAAAAATAAAATAAAACAAGTTTGTTAGGGGAAATAGGAATTTTTTGTAATAGACAGCGGTAGACTGATCTAAGATTTTTGTAATAGACAGCGGTAGACTGATCTAGGATTTTTATGGTAATAGACGGCAGGGACCGATCTGAGATTTTTTATGGTAAATAGACGGCAGGGACCGATCTAAGAGTTTTTTATAGTAATTATTGAGAATAAATAGACAGCGATAGGCTGATCTGAAAATTAATGCACGCGCGTAACAATTGAAAATATGGAAATAATAGATGAATAATTTTTTGAATTGAAATGATAAATAATTGTTGAAGGAAAATAAGTTGATATATTGAAGGAAAATAGATTTTGAATTAAAAGGCAGTGGATGACCTTATTGAATAAAAGTAGTTGACGTCGTCAAGAATTTTGAATAAAATTAATTGTAAGGCTAGCCTAGAATAAGTATAGTAATAAGATATTATAATAAAAAATAAATAAAATGTTGTGTTATAAATGAAATCGTTTAAATATAATAAATTTGATGGAATTATATAAGAAATAGGTAGTTGAATATTGTTATAAGATTGCTGGCTTAGCTACCCAGTAATAGTTCAATAATATTCAAATGCGTTACTCGTAAAAAAGATCACTGCGAACCTAGGCGCGTAATAATTTACGTAAAATACATGCGTTGTATAGCACTATAGCAGTGAGCGTGTGTTAGTAGGTACACAGTATATTAACACGCGGCGTGCGTGAATAAATACGAATATAATAAATACGTACGTACGATACGTGTATACGGGAATAGATACACACATTAACAAAATAAATATTTATTATTTTTTTGTAGTAAATTAAATGAAAATTACTAGATTTTTAATAATGTTAGTGAACATTAGGTATTTATGAATACAGAATCGGATAGTTCAGATATTGAAGCTAGTTCTGCGGACAGTTCAGTAAAAGTAAAAAAATATAAAAATAGGAAAGAATTAAAGGCGGAAATTTTAAAAGACACTATAAAGAAAGGATTTATAGAAAAGACAGGGAGACAAATAGCTAACGCCGAATAAGCTGTTAGGAAAAATTTCGTAAGAACACTTAGTTTGGTATCACGCCACGAAAAAGTGAACAATTCGTAGGTCGTTCAGGTACTAGGTCAGACTTGAGCGTAATTCACGTGCAATTAGAAACAGGAGTTAGGAAAAACGAGAAAAATAAAATGGATATTGATAAAGCAATACCAATGATACCAGTTTGCACGGGAAAGAAAGACGTAGCAGAATTTATAAATATCTGTGAGATCGCACTTAAAGATATTGCGGACGCGGATAAAGATAAACCATTATTATTAAAAATAATAACTTCGAAGTTGACAGGGAACGCGTTAGAGGTAACGAAGTATCGATATTTAGACACATGGGGATCAATAAAATCCATATTAGAGGGGGCATTCGAACAGAAAGTATCGGAGAGGGCCCTATCAGTAGCTTTAAACACGGCACGTATAACCGAAAGAGAAAGTGTGGCGAAATTCGCTAGTAGAATCGAAGAGTTATATTATAAACTCTGCGCGGCTAGTACAATGGGATTAACCAAGGCCGAAGCACTTGTTGTTAAAAACCAGACAAAAAAGCAGGCTATGATTATATTTATGACAAGATTACCACATCATCTATATACAGTACTAAAGAGTAGGAATCCAGAAACCTTAGAACAATGTTTTAAGCCAGCGGTAGATGAATATCTTGAATTTAATTCTAAATTAGAAATTGAAAACTTGCAGGGAAATGTACAAAAACAAAATAGTAATGAAAAACAAATGAACGGTGGTAACGAAGAAAAACGACATAATGATAGTAATAGAAATAATATGTTTCATCGCGGAGGAAACGGATACGCAAATCAAAATAGTAGAAATAATAATTTCATTGGGTATAACAATATATATAGCAATAATAATCGCTGCGGTTATAGTGCAGGCTCGAATAATCACAACGGAAGTTTTCGCGGCGGACATGGTTATGGACGAAATTTTAACGATAATAATTTTCAACGAAATAATACTAATCAGATTAGAGCCGGATGTTACACATGCGGGAAATGTAATCATTTTGCAAGGGATTGCTGGCAGACAGTAGGTAGGCCGAATACACAGCAAAATACGTGTAATAGTAATCGCGGCAACGGCGCGCGTAATACCGGCAATAGTAATAATCGTGCCAGCAGTATAGTAGCGCACAAAATGTACATTGCAGTTTTTGTAATAAGGTAGGACATGAAATTGCGAACTGTTTTACGAAACAGAAAAATGAGAAAAATAATTCGAAAAACTCCAGGGGACAACCTCAAGTGGGCATGAGGTTGGTCCAAGAAATAGTACAAGACCCACAAAACGAATTTTCCACATCACAACTCGATTAGTAGATAATCATATTACGTTAAAATCGCCAAGTTTCAATAAGGATCAAATTAAATTGTTCGTTGACACGGGCGCGGATCTGAACATTATCAAAATTAATGCTTTAAAGGGAGATACTGAAATTAATGAAAAAAAAAAAATTTATTTAAAGGGAATCAATGAAAAAAAAAGGTGGGCAAGTGGGTGTCGCTCTGCTGTACATTAGGTTACAAGTGGGTCACTGTATAATGGATGATATTAAATTTGAATTCAACGATATAATATCATTGTATAAGAAAAACAATTCTGAGCGGAGACGGTATGTCAGTCTAGGTATAAGACATATTATATACATTATACATATCTATGGTACTAAACCAATATTTGACCTATAATAGGTACCTATAATAAATTCCAAAATGAATCATATCACAATATCCATTAGGTACTTATAACGCGTTATACATCAACAAAAACCGTGATACTATCATAGATGTATAATAGTACACCTTAGAAGTTTCAAGTACCCACGAATAATATTATTCAATCACAACAAAATAACTAAAATAGTTATTCTAGGTTTTTTAATATGTAATTTCGTCCAAATTTGAATTTAAAATGTCTGTAAAAAATAACTGTGTTCATATATTTTTTATATTTTTTGGTTACAGTATGAACTGGTTATGAGAACCTTTGTTTTAAATTTTCAATCCTTAGCTATAAAAACTAAACATTAATAATTTATTAATTACAATGATTGATAATTTTTGAGATTTTGATAAATTTTGTCAAAATTCGATCTTTAAATGCTTATAAAAAAAACTATGTCTATGTATTTTTAATATTTTTCAACTGGTATTGTAACAATATATCAGGAGCCTTGTATTAAATTTTTACACTTTTTGGCCCAACAGATAAAACTTTATTGATATTTATAAAAAAAAAAACTAAAATAATTGAAAACTTAAAATGTCCGTAAACAGCTCAAAAAGAGTCAAAATATTTTCAAAATTGTATGGTGTATAGGAAATGCTAATTTAAACATTCAGTGAAATTTGCATGTATCGACAGTTATTCGTTTTTGAATTACAACAAAATAAGGAAATCGCTACATGAGAAATCAAGTGAATATCCAATGTTGTAAAAATTTGTATTTCAAACGCTCATAAAAATTTAATTTGAGTTTCTTGTAGACATTTTTTTTTGTTAAAGGTAGATAATCTTATAAGGAAGCTTGTATTACATTTTAAAATCTTAGATTTAAAAAGAAAAATTTTTACGAATTCTTAACTCAAAATAATTTGCTAATTTTCGTGATTTTTCCATATTTTGTCAATTTTTGAACTTGAAATGCTTATAAAAAAAAACTGTGTTTAACGATTTTTAGTATTTTTCATCTGCCTTTGAAACAATATACTAGGAGCCTTCTATTAAATTTTCAAGCTTTCGCAACCAACAAATAAAATTTTATTGATATTTTTAGAAAAAAAACTTAAAAATAATGGAAAATGAAAATGTCCCTAAACAGTTCAAAATAAATCAAAATATTTTGAAAATGTTATCGTGTATAGAAAATGCAAAAATAAACAACCAGTGAAAATTTCATGTATATACGTTCATTTGTTTTAGAGTTACACCAAAAACCAAAATCGATTTTTGGAAAACAGATTTTGCGTAAAAATTCCCGTTTTTCCTTAATTTTTCTTTTGTTTTTCACGGCGCTTTTGAAAACTATTGTGAAATTTCTACTTTTGACCCCCCCAAAGTACCAACAAGATTCACTTTCCTATCAGAAAAGCTACTGTTGAAGAAAATCCAACCACTTTTACTGTCCCAAAACGTGATGACAGACACAAAAAAAAATAAAAAAAAAAAACACACATCATTGTAAAACCAATACATTCATCGCTCCGCTCAGAATCTAAAAAAATTTAAAAAAAACACACATCATTGTAAAATCAATACATTTCACT
>CARXXK010000003.1:74654694-74761052 GCA_949089665.1 Macrosiphum euphorbiae | reverse complement strand
GTAGTAGCTATATATAATACATACCTATAGGTATATATAGAAGTAAAAACGTTAAGCCATATCGTACTAAAATTATATTTTAAATATTTTAAGTAAGATTTAAAGTAAATTAAAAATTGAACCCTAGATTATTTAACAAATTCAAATCGTTTTAAATATAAATAATATATTATTAAAACCAATCCACCTTTAAGCTAAGTTTGTGGCTGTGTAAGGAGTAAAAGTACACACATGTGATTTCATTAGAGTACAATATAGGTATAGTATAATAAATAATAAAAAATATTGTATAGTAAAAAGAAAAAAAGCGGATAAGTGGCTGTCGCTCTTCTGTACAGTAAGTTACAAGTTGGGTTGGTCAATGTATAATTTTATTGATTGTATTAAACTTAAATTCAATGATATAATATCATTTTGTAAAAAAAACGATTATGAGCGAAGACGGTTTATGATGAGTCTTTATATTGTATATTGTTATTATTTATTATATCCTGTAAATTGAATTTATAGTATAATTTTTTATTCGTTTCTATAGTGATACATAAAGTGTAAAAAAAAAAAACACTATTGTAAAACCAATAAATTCCTCGCTCCGCTGAGAATCTAAAAGAAGGTTAAAATAATAGTATTTTTTTAAATATCTAACGATTGATTAGCTAACGGGTCATTAGTGATTTTAATGGGTTGTAGTAAAGGGAAAATAGGCGGTAAGGGAAGGTAATGGTTTTTTAGGTGAGATACGTGTGTGTTATAATAAATATTGGAAATTTCCGCGTAAGATCGCCCTACTACTGTATTATACCTAATGATATTTGAATTATCTACGCTTATTGTATAAATATTCAAACACTTACCTCGCGAGTAGATCGCTGCAGCTAGTTCTTTCGAGTGGTTTGTAATTCTTCGGGGTCTTGTTCGACAGTCGATATCACGATGACAATATATGTATTTTGGTTTATGTAATCTATAAAATTTCGTATACAATTTTCTAATTGTGACTGTTACCATGTGCTCTCAAAATCTTTACATTCGTAGCAAGTGTACATATAGTCAATTCGCCAATCGAATGTAATTTAAGTTGATGAGCACTTATTACTATACTTATGTTCTAAATACAGCTCTTAAAAATCCTTACATCCGTAGCAAGAGTACAAATAGTCAATTCGCCAACCGGATGTAATTTAAATTAAAGAGCACTTATTATTATATTCGTGTTCCAAAATATAAATGTGTACCTAGTAGTGATGTAACAGGCCTATAATATGATGATAGTCACAGAACCTTATGTTTTTAAGACATCAATGGATAGGTGAGTGGAAAAGATGAACAATGTGAATTTGTTTGATAGAGAGACAACCAATTTAAACGAACATACCGAGTGCTGAAATAATCCAATATACATGTATTATATACGCATGTACACACAGTAATGAGCACTCCTTTGGACAGTAGTGGAAGAGTGTCATGATGTTGACTGACCTGGACCATGTGTATCTCTGGAATGGACACTGGCGGCGAGTCGATTCTCTGTTTTCCCTATATAATATGATTTTGATTGATCCCTTCTTCTTGTGCATCGATTAATACGTGTTATTAAAGTATTGATATATTTTATTATTTTGTGCGGTGCGGCAAAGGTACCGCTATTAATTTATGGTTTTGTTTTGACCAAACGTCTTGATCGGAGAATTATCGAATTTAAATTATATAATGTATATAATATGTCCCTAATGCGTATGTATGTATGTATGTATGTATGTATGTATGTATGTATGTATGTATGTATGTATGTATGTATGTATATATGTATGTATGTATGTGTGTATGTATGTATGTATATATGTATGTATGTATGTATGTATGTATGTATGTATGTATGTATGTATGTATGTATGTATATATATTGGATCACCCACACTCCATAATATGGTCCATTTTCATTATTTGTCTCGTGTTTTATTCTAAGTCTAAATATTATATATTACAGCGTCTTTCAATCAGTGTTCATTGCAATACAAATTCTCAAATTATCCAAACAGAATAAATATATATTATCTATAATCTTATTTAAAATGTACTTACTAACAGAAGATTAACATTTCATTACTGATAACACATTTTAACGAGAATTTAAAATTTAGCGATCCGATATCGGGTGATTAACTAATGGACTGTTAAACTTAAATTTAACGGACAGTTAAATATTTAAAGAATGTTTATACAACGAAATTTGTTTAGCGAGTCGTTAAAGCTGCTAACGAACTATTAAACACTTAACGATATTTTATGCAAGTGGGCAATATATGTATATATTTTACTTGTAACACTGACTTAGATCACTAAATAAAACATCATTCAAACATTTTTTGGTATTAAAATTATATCATTAAAAATATTTGTATTACATCATTTGTCAAAGAATTAAAATTAACAGGACCCGAATAATTAATTAATTGTTTCACTAAACGATAATTTACCAAACGACCTAACCTAACCTAACCAATAACGACCAATTCACAACGAAATAAACAGAAACCTACTATTAGGTATAAAGTCCCTACTTATTTAATTATATAAATTTTAATATTATAATATTATATAGGGAGGTAGCTACTGATATAGTATAATATTTTACCTATAAGTATATTTCAACGAGTTAAGTACAATGGTGCAATCAGAATTTGAAGGTTCGACATAGTTCCAAGGTTATACTTTATTATAACCTTTGAAGTTTGCAATTTTGAGTATTTTACGTCTACGTAGATTATTCCATGAATCTACTCGAAAAAGTAAATTTTAAAACTTAAATAAAAAGTATGTAACTATTTATTTTAAAGTATGCATGCATTTTATATATATTGTATACATGGTATACTGGTATTCCTACTTACTTTATACAGATAACAGATAACAATGGTTGGACTGAGAGGTTTTTATTATAAAAATCAAAAATTTTTTTTTGGAGCTTTGCAGAGGGGAGCTTAATGTATCAATCCTCAAACCCACAATCATGACCAAATTACGCCACTGTACTAGTCACCAGTAAAATAAAACAATTGACCCTTGACAAAATGATTTCTCCGAAGTTTGTTAAAGCAACGCTATGAGATATATTGGCCTTTGAACTTGAATTTCGGTTAGACAATACACACATAATTATATAACGATTGCTGGCGACGATAAGGGCAGCAGTAATATATGTAACGTTATTGAAAAAGAATATGGACAAAAACACAGATACTTGACAAAACTATGGCTTGTTTGAGGTGCAAACCATTATTTTTATCACAATATAAGTGAATGAAGTTTCCAAGTTCTGATGAATGTAATATTTTACTTAACATGGACTATGAGTTTAAAACTTTTTAATCTTTAATTAAACTGAAAATGTTAATTATTAATTCAACCCACGTGCAACAGTAATATATTATTATTATTATTTTTATAGTTTGAAGTAAACTTTTCGTCTTGGGGTTCAACTGGTGGTTGGATTCCAAATTATTATATTCACAGAAGAAAAAAGGCATGCAGTGATGTAAGAAATCTTTTTGGAAAGGCGTGGATTACATTTGTTAAAGCTTTTAACTTTCCTACTGAAAAATGTCCAATACCAGTGGTAATATATGAAAACATAAAATAATGATATATTATTATAATAACCATAACAGATATACGATATTTTATGACTGATAGAAGGTTGAATTATTATTAAAAGTAATCAACATATAATTAAGTTATTGTTGGACTATTTCAATCATAGAATTAAAATATTATTGTACAAAGTTACAATGTGTGCCGTTTGTTGTCTAATTATTATGTATTTATAATTAATCACTACATTTTTACAGGGCACATATATTACATCAGGGTATGATTTGACGAATTTGGAAGATAATAATTTTCCCAAAATATTTTTTTATGGAAAATATAAAATTTGGTTACGTTATAAAAATGTCCAAAATAAAGAAATATGTTGCTTTGCTGCGGAAACTAATGTTATACGACCATGGGAAACACCAATTGAATAAAATTAATACAAACCAATAATAATTGTTATTGACTTGTTGTAAAAAATAATGGATAGGGATAGTATATATATTATAACTTCTTTTCTGTGTACAAATATTGTTAAAGTCTGCTCACAGCTGATATTACCTTTAGAAACTAATAAAATATAATGATCAGTTTTCGGCAACATCAATCTCCTTATTTTGTGTTTTTTAAATACGTTCTGAGTGGTTTCGGTTTGTCAGTGTGCATATTTTATATTGTTATTACTTATTATTAATACGGTAACCGGTAAGTTGAATTAATATATTATAAAATTGCAAAAAATAACTGAAATCATATGTATAATACATATTACTGGGAATTTTAACCTGTTCAATGGATCAACTACATTCAATTTCCCATCGAACAAGATACTGAAGTTGAAAATTTTAGCATTATTTCGTCTACTTACCGTGTACACAAATAAAAAAAAAACGACAGGCATTAAGGTAAAATCAATACATTCATAGATCCGCTCCGAATCTCAAATGCGTTACTGTACCTACCTATTCATCCTAAAAATAAACGTCCCAGTATTTAATTTATTACTAATTAAAAAAAAAATTGTTCGTCTTTGATTGTGGGTTGATACTTGATAGGTACTTAAACATAGTTTACCCCCGTGTTATAAAAAAGGTTCTGCACTACTGCTGGTATGTGCACCATTATAGATTTAAATGAACGACAGTGGTATTGACTAAAAATAATAGATTATAAAACCGACCTGAAATAATTGTATTATTGAAAATGTACATAAATATTAGGTACAGTAGATACCTGAAATATGAAAACTGGCTGAACCACTAATCGTCTAGACGGTGTCTTATTTATTTTCTAAAATTGTGTTATTTGCAAAACTGGTGTAAATCTATTTAGTTTTAAAATTGTTTTTTGAGCTTAGTCTTTAAATAATATTTAATTTATTGGAAAAAATAATTCATAATTTTCAAAAACATATTTTTTTCAAGTCATTAATCATACATTTAAATATATTTTAATTTTCATTAAGAATTATTCATACATATAATGAAATACAGAATTTAGTTGCTAATCAATGATCAGTATTCGTATCAAATTGGTTTAATTGATGTTAAACTTTGATTATGTTTCAGAGTATATTTTAAGTATTTTTTACTGGGTGGCAGTTAAATAAAATTGTCTACCAGAGGAACATGGAAGGGAAATCAATTATTCTATCTCAATAACTTTTATATTGGTTTATTTTCTGAACCCTACTGAAACATATATCCCTTTATACCCTACATCCTATATATACCTAACCTAACCTGATATATTGTTACAATATCAGTTAAAAAATATTAAAAATACATAGGCACGATTTTTTTTTTATAAGCATTTAAAATCGAATTTTGACAAAATTCATCAAATTTAAAATTGAATAATTATTTTGTAGTTAAAAATGTATAAAATGTTCAACTTTTATATCTAAGGATTGAAAATTTTAAGCAAGATTCCACGTATGTATTTAATTCTGTTACCAAAAAGTAATTTGGTTAAAAAGTCATTTTAAATTCAAATTTGGACGAAAATACATAATAAAAAACCTAGAATATCTATTTTAGTTATTTTGTTGTGATTGAATAATATTAATCGTGGGTACTGGAAACTTCTAAAGTACGCTATTAAATATCTTTGGAGTATGGAGTATGATAGTATCAGGGTTTGTTGTTGACGTATAAAGCATTATAAGTACCTAATGAATATTGTGATATGATTTATTTGGAATTTATTATAGGTAACTACCTATTTTAGTTAAATTTTACAATACGATAGATAAGTATATTATATGTCTTATACCTAGACTGACATACCGTCTCCGCTCATAATCGTTTTTCTTATACAATGATATTATATCATTTTATTCAAATTTAATACTATCCATTATACAGTGGCCCACTTGTAACCTACTGTACAGCAGAGCACCTTTTTTTTCTTTTTATTGTACAATATTTGTTATTGTTTATTATACTATACCTATATTGTAATCTAATTAAATCACATGTCTGTATTGTTACTCCCTAGTCCCTAAACAGGCACTAGCTTAAAGGTGCGTTTGTTTTAATAATATATTATTTATATATAAAATGATTCGAAACAAAACGAAATATTTTTTAACATTTATGAAAATTTTATTTAAGTACGATTTGACTTAACGTTTTCACTTCCTTATATATAGATACCTATATATTATATATGTTACGGTCAAAGTGTATAAACGGGCATTATAATACAGTGCCCGGACAATGTGTACAATGCCCAATTTCAATGGACAGTTATACACTTTGTCCGGGCATTGTACAGAATGACCAAAGCACAGTGGGCAATTACATTCAATTAATTAGAAAATGTATAAAACAATTTTTATTATCTTAATAATTTATAATAATTTATTTTATGAATATTAACAAATTTTTTTTATTTATTATGGCAACTTAAGCTATCGTGACATTTAGAAGTACATAGTTTACCTGCAGCCCCGGAACAATTAATTTATCAATATTAATTACATTCATTATATCATAGCGCTTCAATAATTTATAATCATTTGGTTTTAATTTTGCTCCACTTTTTAACTGTTTGACTTCTGTTAATACTTGGTTATATTTTACTTTGCTTAAAAATACATTATTCGAATTTTTTTCACTCAGAAGAGTATTAAATTTTAAATCAACCATTTTAAATACTAAGAAAAATAAAAGTTTTAAGAAAATTCAAAATAATAATAATATTAAACTTTAAACACAACCGATCCGTTAAATGATGTTAAATTACAACTGATCGGAAATTCTATATTATATCTCCGTTATAGATTGTCGTTGGTATAACCTCTGATAAAATTATCATGCAGCAATAAGCTATTAATTATTATCCTTACTATATTATTACAGATATCGAAACCACATAATTGGCACATATGGGTACAGTATCGGCTGTTGCCGGTTAAAATACCTACAGTCATCAGTTAGATACCATCGTAGAGGGAATGTATTTGATAATCGTTATCGTTTTAACGATAAAGAAAAATTATAGCTTATACAGACGCGGAATCGCAATAAACTTACATTGCCCACAGACAATTAAGCACTGTACACAATGCCCGGCTTTTGTATTACAATGCCCGGGCGAAGTAACCAAATTAAAATTAGATTCAGCTTTGCCCAAATATGACGAGCATTGTGCACAATGCCCGGGCACTGTATTACAATTTACAATGCCCGATTTATACACTTTGACCGTAACACATATACCTGCAACAATAAAAGGGTATTCTCCCTGTAATAAAAATAATAAATATATACTATTATTATGTAAAAATATATTGAATTTACTATGCATATCAATATTAATTAATGAAATAATGTATTATGTTTAGTAAATAAGGCAAATTATTAATTTACAAAAGTCTAATTTGGCATAAAAATGCTTTTCGATTGAGACGACGAGAAAAATAAAATAAGTCCGAAAGTTTTGAGTATCATTTTGCCTAGGATTTCAACAATTATAGTATGCTTCATACTATTCAACAGTAACAATAAATAACAAATATGAGTGTTAAAATATATTGATATATTTAGAGGGATTTATATGCTTGAGCTGTAACCTCTAAATATTGACGGATGTATGTTTTGACAGGAAAACTGTTATTAAGTTGATTAGTTGGTCCGGAAATTGTAATTTCCTAATTTTAAATTAAATGGTAAAAAAGAAGTTAAAATTGACAGATATAAATAATTATTATACTTACCTAATTTAAATTTAGAAATAAATATAATAAAACGTTTTCGACAAAATGAATATTTTACAATAGTTTGTTTTTTATATTTCATACTTTCTGTATTTATTACATCATTAATAAACATATTTTATTTATGAAATGTAATTTATCATCTTGTAGACTATTTAGTATTTATTCTTTTAATAACCTGAACTTAAATCCGTGTTGGGACGTACATAACACTCAAATATTTAATTCATATTATTATGTAATTCATAATATTATACGTATTAAACCTCGGAAATTTTACATTTATACATAATATACGTACCAATATAGGTAGTAATATTTGTTTTATTATTGGGCTGAGAATAAGCATTATGGTTTAGAAAAAAATACCTAGCAGAACCACTTTTATACCTATAGAAGCGGCAACCGCACAATTGGAAAGGTTTTTTTTGAAATTGGTCATATGTCCACAATTTATTAAGAAATATGCTGGAGGGACAGGGATCCAAAATCTATTAAGTATCTATTAAGTATGCACTTAATATTGATGAAAAAAGTTATAGCTCAACAGATGATCAACCTACTCATGACTATAATATATAAATAATAATTATAAGTACTTAACATAATAAACTATTATTACATGTAAAAGGATAATGATTATTTTGAAATGTAGTAGATAATATAATAATATAAGTAAATAACTAACACATCTACAGGGTTCTACTGTACTTAAGTAGTTTTGCAGTTTGTTATACCTTCATTTATATAAGTAGGAATTTTAAGTAACAGCTTAAACAACATCAAATTAATCATAGGTGGAACTACGGAGTGTGCCTCGTGTGGCTTGGCACACTCTAATCTAAAAAAAAAAAATTATCATTTAATAATATACATACACATTAATTGAATTTCAGTTTTTTATAAGTAAAACTGAAAGTGTTCAGAATAATTCTCTAAAATAATAATTACATGTATTTTTAAATATTGTTATTTTACATTGTTAATGAAGCCTGGATGTTTAGACTTCAAATCATTTCATCGTATTTGTTTATCGGCCATTATTATTTCTTAAATTGTATTCAATGTTATTGTCGTTGACACGAACACTTCGGTATAATTAATTAGTTATACGCCAGACGGTGATAACAATTTCCAGCGAAAAAATATTGCCTTTTCTCGGAAACCGACACCGCGCTGTCATAGGCTTAGCCCCCCTCCCAAAAAAAAATTCTAATAGCCCCCAAAAATAAATTATTTAATTGATTTCTAAAATATTAATAAACCTTTAAAAATTCAGCTGTATTTCGACCTTTCTATAAATCGTGGCTAATATATCAGAGTCCTATATTAGGTACTCTTATTTTCTCTTTTCTCTTTGATACACGTTTTTATCGTTCGTATTATGTACGCACTGATTAATTGGCGATTAAAAGTGATAATCTGTTGTACACACAGATTCAAAAAAAGAACCAAGTCCTTTGTAAGAGTACTCTGTTACAGTAACGACAGCAGCAGACTCTGAGGATTGTTCCAACAAAAATGATTCTGAGGCAGAGAATTATTGAAAATTAAACGCATTTTTTGTTATCATGGACACAATCATTTCAAACATGAAATGTAGATTTTCTACAGAAAATATTTTTTACAAATTGCTACATCAGCTGATTGTTTGATGCAATTAGATTTTAATGGTAGTTTGCATCTGATTGATCATTATAAAGTAATTAAATATATAATTTTTTTTAATAAAAATACTTCTAGACTTTGGAAATTAATTAGGTATTTGAGCTTAATCAATTGTTGCATAGTCCTAACTAATTATTTCTTTATATATTGTTATTTAGTAACTAATACAAATTAATATAGTATTTTAAATTTTAATGTGTTTTTCAGGATTTATTTGAAATTAATAAATGTGATCTTAAAAATGAAATGGCTGTCTTTAAAAATTCATACTGCAATAATTAAAAAACAGATAGTTTTAGTGTCATTCAAGAAAATTTATCTAAAAAAGTATTCCCAAATTTATAGGATGGTTCAAGTTGCCAATATATTGCCAATTTCTTCTGCAACATCAGAGCGAGCATTTTCTGCCATTGATCCTGAGATAATTTTGGAACAATTCACAGTCATCAATAAAAGAAAAACGAATCTAATATAAATATATAATATGTCAATAACTATTTTACAATGCATATTATAAATAAAATATATAATTTAAAATAAATGTTGATATTAAAGGTGTTTAAAAATTTTAAGATGATGGATCGGGGGCATAGCCCCCCACAGGTTACTTTTGGTATAATATTAGAGTGGGGCTATAGCCCCCCCTAAGATTTTGTGCTAGTTGCGCCACTGCGCGCTGTATTGATGGTTAAGAAATAATACTTTTGTAGTTTCAAGTTTGGTATTTCATTTAACGAGATGTCGTGATTCGAGCAACTCACAGACACCAACATTTCTATTATTGTTAACTTTGTGTAAAACAAGTAACAACCACCTATGTCGAACAGGAATTAACGGTTAATGTTGAAGCTCCAGAAGGTTATAGAATAATTTAAAAGTTTTGTGCCATTTCAAAGGCGATTGTTATTATAAAATTTAAGTTAATACAATAAATTTGTATCATAAATAAATTATACTTGTGTTGTTTCAGTTTATTTAGTATTGAATATAAAATAATGATTTATAAATTAATATATTATAAGATCAAACAATAAATTATCATAAGTAATGCCTACTTATACATTACATATAGTAATATTATATATTTATATATTATTGTATCAGACAATAGCCATATAGGTAAATGTTATATTATACAATAGGTTAGAGCAGAGGTTCCCAAACTTTTTATTGTACGACCCATTTTTTAAAATCTGGCTACTCACAACAATGAATGACCTTTTTTTTTTTTATTGAACCATTCAACAAAAAATTAAATTTTATAATTATTTTATTCAATTTTATGTAGTTACGAAGAAGTAAAAAAAAAGTATAATAAGTACATAATTTTAATGTGAAGGATGTTATTGTTTTCTTTTGATTCCGAAGAACTTGATGAAGGCTCATCGTAATTTAATTTTCTCTTTTTGACTGTTAACCCAGATATTGTCTCTATTTTTTCTTGACTTTGATTCATTGACTTTTTGTTTAACCATTTGTCCATAGTTGTACTTAAATACAAAAAAAAAAAAGTACTATTCAATATAAAACTGCGTACGTGTATCGTATTTGATGTGCTGCGTGTAACTGAAAATAATTAAAGTTTTGAACGTCATGTGACATTGAGGTACCTACTAATTTGCTTCGGATAAATCGTTATTTCTTCAATAACTATTATATTTTATTAATCTGATTGTGTCGTTTTGACACGGCCGCTGTAAACTCGTAATTGTCAAACTCGCAGATAACGATTGATGATAAAATAATTGGATGGATGAGGATCCAAAAAAACAATAAGTATCTATTTAGGTATGCACTTAATATTGATGAAAAAAATGTCACCACAACATATAATCAATCTAGTAATGACTATAATATATAAATATAAATCATAGGTACTTATAACATAATATACCCTATATTACATGTATAAAGATAATAATAATTTTAAAATTTATTGAGTAATATAATAATATAAGTAAATAACTAACACAGCTAGGGCAATTGGTTTTCATTATTTCTACTGTAATTATAAAATTTAAATTTGAAACATAAACTTATGAATATTAAAAACTATAATTAAGCAGATTACATTTTTACTTCTATGTTTAATAAATTAATAATAATAACGGATATATTATTATTATTTTAATTGTTGAGCTATTTATAGCAGGCACATGGAATTTTCGATTTTATTCATTTATGTCGATAAAAAAAATTGTTTGAAAATTAAATACTAGGTTCCTAATAAGTGGTTCGAAGTGAATATTAAAAAAAAATGTGGGCAAGTGGATGTGGTCTTCTGTACAGTAGGTTACAAGTGGGGCACTGTAATTGATGGTGTTAAATTTGAATTCAATGATATAAAATCATTGTATAAAAAAAACGATTCTGAGCGAAAACGGTCAGTCAGCCTTGATATTACTAAGTATATTTGTTGATTTATTGTGAATAAAGGAATTAATATATTATAATCTATTTAAGTTAAATTTTGAATCCTGTTCTATAAAAGTTTAACATTGAATACATTTTTTACTACAAAATGATTATTACATTTTAAAATTTAAATTCCACAAATTTTGTCAAAATTCAAAGTTTAAATGCTTATGAAAAAAATTGTGCCTATATATTTTTAATGTTTTTTTAACTGCTATTGTAACAATATATCAGGATTCATGCAATACATTTTCACGCTTTTTTACACAACAAATAAAACTTCATTGATATTCATAGAAAAAAAGCTAAAAAAATAGAAATTTTAAATTCTCCGTAAATAGTTCAAAACGAGTCAAAATATTTTGAAAATTTTATCAAGTATCTACTTTGATAAAATAAACATTCAGTCAAATTTTCATTCATCTACAGTTTTCGTTATTTATTTGCAACAAAATAAGAAAATATCCAACGTTGTAAAAATATGAACTTCAAACGCTCATAAGAATTTATTTTGAAATTCTTGTAAACATTTTTATTTTGATAAATGTAGACATACTTATGAAGAATTTTGTATTGTATTTTAAAATCTTATATTTAAAAAGAACAATTTTTATGAATTTCTAACTCAAAATAATTTGCTTATTTTCGTGTTTTTTTCCGTAATTTGTCAATATTTGAACTTTAAATAAAAAAAAATGTGACTAAGAATTATTAAATCTTTTAAAATGTCATTGTAACAATATAGTAGGAGCTTTGTAATAAATTACCAAGCTTTTTTACCAAACAAATAAACTTTTATGGACATTTCTAACCTAACCTAACATAAACCTAAAAAAGTTAGAAAATGAGTATATCCGTAAACAGCTCAAGACAAAACAAAATTTTTTGAAATTTTTTTCATGTATAGAAAATGCTTATATAGACATTCAGTGTAAATTTCATGTATTTACGATCATTTGTTTTAGAGTTACACCAAAATCCAAAATCAATTTTGTCAAAAACCGGTTTATTTTTATTTTGTACTCCCGGGTGCTTTTAAAAATTATTGGGAATTTTAAATTTTAACCTACCAAAAGTACCAACAAGATTCACTTTCCCATTGAAAATGATACTGAAGTTAAGAATCGAAGCATTTTTTCGAGAAAATCAATTTTGTTTTTTGGTGCAACTCTAACACAAATGACCGGAGGTACATGATACTTTGACTGATTGTTTATATTAGCACTTACTATATACCTTTAAATTTTCCAAATATTTTGACTTATTTTGAGCTATTTACAAACATTTTCAGTTTCTATTTTTTTTAGTTATTTTTTCCATGATTTACCAGTATTGACGTTTAGTCACCTACTTGTACTAAACGAATATATCAGGGGTGGCCAAACAGTCGATCGCGATATTAATTATTCTTATATATTTGCAATTTAATAGATACACTTATTAAAAACATTTGTTTGGATTAACCTGTTAGTGTGAAATGGCATTTTCTCACATGAAAGTTATAATTTATAGAAGCTGAGTAGGTTAGTTTTAGACTTTAGCACAGCGTCTTCGCTTGGTCATGATGTGCAATGACACGCTTCTACATCAAAAATAAAATGTTAAGACATTTTAAAATTACTTAAAAATTTAACATGAAACACTCATTTTAGATAACTTAACACTTTAATTTTATTATTAATATTAAATAATTTTTTTACATTAGTCGATCCTGAATATACCCTCAGTAGATCTTAATCAAAACAAGTTTTAGCACCCCACTAATATATAATATAAAAGCAACGTCTAACGTGTCGTTATATAGTACACATTACTACTTCTATACTACTCAACTATTACATCAAACGAATACAATTAAAATTTTACCTCATATCGCCGCCAAAACATCATCAACGGCTGAAAAAAATATCTTATCACGTTTGGCTATGATAACATAATCATAATAACAAAAATGTTTAATCAGATAGCAATTATTAAATTACTTATACACAATAGTTAATTTTGCCCCATGCGCCATTATACCCCAAATTACTCTACATACAACACTATTTTGCACTTATATCTAAGTATCCATTGTGCTCTATGCCTTGTTAAATACACAAAACATAATGGAACGAGCTCTTTTTTATAATATGTACCATTTTAACAAAAAAGTAAAATATAATGTGTTTTAATTAAAAAACCCTAACAATTTCATAAACCTAGATATTTGTTATATTACTATTTTGTGATCGCAATTATATGAGATATGCGTATTTTATGATAAGTTTCAAACAGTTATTATTTGAATCGTCGAGTTTTCATCTATTCAGACGAGTCTCAAAGTGTCTCAAACATAAAAAAGGTGGGTAAGTGGATGTCGCTCTGCTGTAAAGTATGTTACAAGTGGGTCACTGTATAATGGATGCTATTAAATTTGGATTCAATGATACAATATCATTGTATAAGAAAAACGATTCTGAGCGAAGACGGTATGTCAGTATAGGTTTAAAAAAAATTATATACATATCTAGGTATGGTATTAAAAAAAAAATTGACCTATAATAAATTCCAAATTAATCATATCACATTATCACAATATCAATTAGGTACTTATAAAACGTTATACATCAACATCAATAACAAACCCTGATACTATCATAGATATATAATAGTACACTTTAGAAGTTTCAAGTAGGCACCCACGAACAATATTATATAATCACAACAAAATAACTAGGTTTTTTAATATGTAATTTTGTCCAAATTTGAACATAAAATGACTATAAAAATAAACTGTGATTGTATATTTTTTAGATTTTTCGGTGAGAGAATTAACTACTTACGTTGAATCTTTTTTTAAATTTTCAATTCTTAGCTATAAAAACTGAACATTTTATAATTTATTAATTACGATGATTAATAATTTTCGAGATTTTGAAAAATTCTGTCAAAATTCGATGTTTAAATGCTTATAAAAAAAAATTGTGCCTATGTATCTATTTTTAATATTTTTCAACTGATATTGTAACTATATATAATTATATATATATATATATAATTTTTACACTTTTTGGCCCAACAGATAAAACTAAGTTGATATTTATAGAAAAAAAAACTAAAAAAATTGAAAAATGAAAATATCCGTAAACAGCTCAAAAAGAGTCAAAATATTTTCAAAATTGTATGGTGTATAGGAAATGCTAATATAAACATTCAGTGAAATTTTCATGTATCTATAGTTATTCGTTTATGAATAACAACAAAACAAGGAAATCGCTACATGAGAAATCGAGTGAACATCCAATGTTGTAAAAATTTGAATTTCAAACGCTCATAAAATTTTAATTTGATTGTCCGGTAGAGATTTTTTTATTGATAAAGGTAGACAAACTTATGAGTAATCTCGTATTACATTTTCAAATCTTAGGTTTAAAAACAAAAATTTTTACGAATTCTTAACTCAAAATAATTTGCTAATTTTCGTGATTTTTCCATATTTTGTCAATTTTTGAACTTTAAATGCTTATAAAAAAAAACAATGACTAACGAATTTTAATATTTTTCATCTGCCTTTGAAACAATATACTAGGAGCCTTCTATTAAATTTTCAAGTTTTTTTAAATAACAAATATAATTTTATTGATAGTTCTAGAAAAAAAACTAAAAAAAAAATGAAAAATGAAAATGTCCCTAAACAGTTCAAAATAAATCAAAATATTTTGAAAATGTTATCGTGTATAGAAAATGCAAATATAAACAACCAGTGAAAATGTCATGTATCTGCGGTCATTTGTTTTAAAGTTACACCAAAAACCAAATTCAATTTTCTGAAAAATCAATTTTGCGTAAAATTCCCGTTTTTCCTTAATTTTTCTTATGTTTTTCTTGGCGCTTTTGAAAAGTAGTGGGAATTTTAAATTTTGACCTCCCCAATGTACCAACGATATTCACTTTCCAATCGAACAAGATACTGAAGTCGAAAATCGAAGCATTATTGCAACTAAATCGTTTCACTCAGAATCTAAAATGTTAGATTTCACAATTAAATAAAAAAAAAGGGGGAAAATAGGAATGTGTTCTACTGTTTAGACGTATAGTTGTAGGTGTCGAATTTACCTCGTAATTGAGTAAGTCACTAGCTGTATTGTATACTGCGAATTTGAGTGAAATTAGATTTCAATATGATAATAATCATTGCACACAAAATACGATTCGGAGCGGAGACGATGAATAGCCTAATCACTAAGTATATTTTACAATATATAATATTATACATAGTAATATATAGGTAATGTTGTCATGTTGTCAATGGTTTACATAAGATGTCGTTTTTCAAAAATGGGCACTGACAATTTGTTCAACAATATATTACATAAACAATAGTTATTACTACAGCCCACCATGCCCACTCCCTATATACGCCACTGACAGCAATAGTGTGTAGGAGAAACCAGCCATCTTCGTCGCTGCAGAGAATAGAAAAAAGAAATTTGGTAGAAGGAGTGAAGAACGCTGCTCCGCCTACGCAAATTGACCGTGACAGAGATTGTGCACTAGGGCGTGTTATTGCGGCATGTCGGTAATCGAACCACAATAACTAAGGAAACAATATACTGGTACAGTCCTCCTTGGCTTATGATGTAAAATGGTTGACGTAGGCGTATACCCGAAGTATGGTGATTGGTGACCACCCTAGGGGCCGGCTGTTGTCGTTTGCGCTTCACTATTGTTAATTCAGACCTTATTTGTAAGATAGTTGCGTATCCTTCGATTTTTGAACTATACATAATTTGCGCATCGACCGTTTAAAAAGTCGTGCATCATTTGTGCATCAATATAAGATGAAAAAAGGTGTATACCAAAAATCGCAAGTTGTTTTCTAAATTTCTATTGGTACCTATCATTTACAACGGGGTCCTGAAAGTCAAAAACTATACTATAAAATATAAATTAAACAAAACGTTTAACTAATAAAAAAATAAAAAAAATAAAAATTCAAAGGTTTTGATGAGTTTTGTAAAAATTTCAACTTTAAATGCTAATTTAATAAAAACTTATTGTCATGTATCTCTATTATATTTAAACTTAAAAAAAGGTGCTCTGCTGTACAGTAGGTTACAAGTAGGTCACTGTATAATGGATGATATTAAATTTGAATTCAATGATATAATATCATTGTATAAGAAAAACGATTCTGAGCGGAGACTGTATATCAGTCTAGGTATAAGACATATTATATACATATCTATGGTATAAAACCAAAATTTGACCTATAATAGGTACCTATAATAAATTCCAAATTAATCATATCACAATATCCATTAGGTACTTATAACGCGTTATACATCAACAAAAACCGTGAGACTATCATATATATATAATAGTACACTTTAGAAGTTTCAAGTTTTCACGAATAACATTATTCAATCACAACAAAATAACTAAAATAGTTATTCTAGGTTTTTTAATATGTAATTTCGTCCAAATTTGAATTAAAATGTCTGTAAAAATAACTGTGTTCATATATATTTTTTAGATTTGTTGGTTACAGTATGAACTATTTATGAGAAACTTTGTTTTAAATTTGCAATCCTTAGCTATAAAATTGAACATTTTATAATTTATTAATTACAATTATTGATAATTTTCGATTAATTTTGATAAATTTTGTCAAAATGCGATCTTTAAATGCTTAAAAAAAAAATTGTGCCTATGTATTTTTAATATTTTTCAATTGCTATTGTAACAATATATCAGGAGCCTTATTGTATTAAAATTTTACACTTTTTGGCCCAACAGATAAAACTTTATTGATATTTATAGAAAAAAAAACTAAAAAAAATTAAGAATGAAAATATCCGTAAACAGCTCAAAAAGAGTCAAAATATTTTCAAAATTGTATGGTGTATAGGAAATGCTTATATAAGCATTCAGTGAAATTTTCATGTATCTATGTAGTTCAGTATGTCGAAGCGCATATGGTGTACGATATTTTGGCAAAGGTTAACAGACGATGAGCCAATGATATACGGCCCTTAAATACCTATATATTTAATTATTATAATTATTATTATCTACTGGCCACCCACCTGAGATGGCTGCGGCACCATTTAATATTTTCCATAACAATATACATTGGGAAAGTTAAGATCTACAAATAATTTCTAAGAGTCAATTCCTGATGTAATATAATATGTGCCCTGCAAACATTTAGAAATAATCTGTAGTACGTTCTGTACCAAAATATACAAAGTAATATTTTACGTTGATGAGCACACATTGTTTTTTTTTCTCATATTTTTATAATTTAATGATAAATATAGTCCAACAACACATTAATAACGTGTTATTTATTTTTAATGTTAATTCAACCATTTTCAGAACAACAAATGATATAAATATATTATTATGGTTACTATAAATGTACAGTATATGGTATATACATACCTAATTGGTTTTAAAGTTTCATACATATTACCACTGGTATTAGACAGCTTACAGTTGGAATGTTGAAACCCTTTAGAAATACAAACTATGCATTTCCTAAAGGCTAAAAGTTATTTATATTGCTTCATGTCTTTTTTGTATTGAGAATATATGCATTTGGTATCCAACCACTAGTTGAACCCCAAGACGAAAGGTTTATAACAATTAATAAATAATATATAACAGTACAAGTATTAAGTAAGATGAACAACGATGAACGAACATTTACAATTAAAGAGGAAACTGGTCTTGGACTTGGAAACTTCAGTCACTTATTTTCTGATAAACATAATCTCAATAGTGGTTAACATATAATGTATGTCTTCTGTTAAACAATAAAACTGTTTTTGCACATTTAATGTCAATATAGTCATTTCCAGTCAATCTCTCTTTTATCTTTGACCAAAATAATTGACATTGATCATTTCATAGAAATAAAATATGATCTATTTGTGTTGTAACTATTGAAGTACTTAGTAGGTACCCAAGCCCCGTTTAGTCACTAGGCACAAGCAATCCATGCGTTCATTTAGGACGGCAAAATTAAATAAATGTAGGTAAAAAAGAGCATCATTATATTTTTCTGGAAAATATTATCTAACGAAAGGCATGTAGATACCTATATTGAATATTTGTATTAGGTACTAACATAGAAATACAATGAAAATTGCATAGGTACCTATATAATAAGTTTTTATTCAAAACTTTTTTGTTTATCGAAATATTTTTTGGAATCATAACCAAATGAATGTAGGTAACTACCTGATTCTGCCCCGTGACGAATTAAAAAATGCCCATAGATTAACTGTATGTTAAACTTTGTTCATTTAAACATTACAATATTACATAATATGTTTAACACATCAAAGATTGAAACACAACAAATTTAATAAAAATGACCACACTGTCCAAGCCAAAGATTAGGCACTCTCGTAGGGGGAAGGTGCAAAGCACCACCTGAGAATTTTAATAATTTGGATTTTTCAAATAAAAAATAAAATTTAAAAATTCCTTCTCTGTTAATTTATGATTTTTATCCATGATTATGCTCACTATAGTAAATATCTGTTCTAAAAAACCATCGTCTGTCGAACAGTGTACAGTGATGAAAGAACATAATACCACGCATCTATTAATACATTTATTTTGTTCACTAACAATATTATTATTATAATTTCGTTAAGGGGCCTCTCTACTGGTATTATTTGAGGGGCAACATTTAGGCAATTTTTAATCAATTACAGTTTACGATAACATAAGTTTTAATTTTTACAAAGTGTTCCGAACGATCTATAGAGACAAATTTCTCTGTGAGTTCCGGTTTTTCAGAATATAAATAGGACAACGTAATCTAACTTTAATTAACTTAAAGTAGCTAAAATTGACGGCAATAGCGAGGATTCTTAACTATGATACATTATTATGGGTAGGTATGTTTGATCCAATCAATATAATAATAATATATTTGTGTATACTGTATAAAATAGAATATTATGATAGTGTAATTTTTTATTGTTCACTTATAAACCTAAAACTATGAATTGTTTATTGTATTGTTATACAATTATATTCATATTTTAATTGCATTGTAAAACAATAACATTTAAAGCTGAAAATGGCGTTTAAAATTTAATAAAAGCAAATACTGTGCAGGCACAGGTCATAGAAGTAAAATTTCGGCGACAACAGTCGTGATGATATCAAACTATTAATGTACAATCTACAGTTATTACTGTCGTAGAGGTTTCATTTTTATTATTTGTGTTTGCAGAGAATTGTTAAGTTATCATAAATAGTAAAAATAATAATAATAATAATAGTAATAATAATAATAGCTTCAAAACCCATGGGCCATGGCAACCATTTATAAACAAAATTTTATATCGGAAATCTCAAAATCCTTGTTTGAACACCACCCGGGGATGGTCCTCTCCCTTTTGAAATTAGCCAATCGTCTTCCCAGAGGTCTAATCTATCTAATAGATTGCCAGGCCGATACTGGGCAAAGACCCCCACAGCTTATATTGACAATAATCGTACCAACACTCCAACATCGACAGGCTGACACACATGCACACCAACACAACACACATTGTTGTATATTTTATTTTTCAATGTTAATTGTGTCGTCCGTGAATTATTATGTATTATTTTAATGTTTTTATCTAATTATGTAATACGGCCACCGACCGACGCGTTGTCAACAAACCCGCAAATTATTATTTCATCTGCCGGTCGCCGTATATAAATCATACTATAATATTAAACCGTTATTATTTAAAGGCGTGAATCGCCAGTATATTATTACTATATTTGCTTGTGTCGATTTATTATACATGCGCAGGTAATATGCAATTCAGCCGTGCACGTCGGGTTTTTATTTATTGTTTCTATAAAATATACTAAATCAGTAGCTCTACCTATCTATAAATAATAATTTTTAATAACCCTTTAAAAAATTGTGATTGTTCAAATCCTTTTGGATGTAACTCGCAGCAGTAAGTGCAATATTCAGCCACCCTGGTAGGCAATCCTACTACGTCAGATCAAGTTCATACGTATACCTCATATATAATAATGTCCCGACCACAGGGTTTGTTATTGAACTCCTCCGAACCGGCTTGATCCAAACTAAATAATGTTCTAATTATTAATATTGGTACGTATAAATCTCTAATGAAATGGATGATGTATGATCCATGATAATTGTTTCCCATTCATTTTTTGAGTGTACTGTTGATGTTGGATAGGTAGAAAATATTTAGATGAAGCTTATGCTGTTCATACAGTCCTTGGTACTGGGTTTGAAGCTCCAAATTTTACTTGTGAATGAAGAGTTTGTCGAAAAATATTTCCTCCTCATCCACGAACACCTGGCTTTGTTTTATGTACGTAACTTATATGTCAGTATAATACACTGAATATTTACGTAATTGCGACACATATAATATCAAGACACAGAGTACAAAAAAATTTAATGCATTGAATGAATACACTGATTTCACCGCAACCAATAATTATTATATTATTATGATAGCTTTAAGACCCATTGCAAATTGGCAACCATTTATAAACAAAAATGGCCACTGTAAATCTCTAAATCTCCGTTTGAGCACATCCACTGGTTGGACCTACTGGAATGATTTGTGATTCTAAACATTCCAGGGCGTCACACAAACGCATACAAAAAAATTCATTCAAATTGGTCCAGCCGAACCAAGGCTCCTAGTATGTTGTTTCAAAGGCAGATGAAAAAAATTAAAAATCCAGTCACAATTTTTTTTTATAATCATTTAAAGTTCAAATATTATATGTTTTTTTATTATTATTATTATCATTGTTATTAAAATTATTGTAATATATAACTCATTTTACTGTTAATGTACGTGTACAATATATTATATGAAAAAAAAAAAAACTGTAATTGGAATTTATTTCCGTAATAAAGAAATATTATTATTATTATTAAAATACGTAAAGATGACGAAAATTTGCAAATTATTTTGAGTTAGAAACTCATAGCGTTTGAAGTTCATATTTTTACAATATTGCATATTCACTCGATTTCTCATGAAGCGATTTTGTTATTTTTTTGTTATCCAAAAGTATAAATACATGGAAATTATACTGAATGTTTATATTTTAATTTTCTATATACACCATAACATTTCGAAAATATTTTGACTCTTTTTGAGCTGTTTAAGGACATTGTCAGTTTTCAATTCTTTTAGTTTTTTTTCTATAAATATCTATAAAATTGTATTTGTTGTTTAAAAAAACGTGACAATTTAATGCAAGACTCTTGATATATTGTTAAAATAGCAGTTGAAAAATATTGAAAACACATTGTGTGCGAGTGGGCTGCACACGAAACCGTTTTTTTGTAGTGGACTGTATGAGGGAAGGAAAAATAGAAGTAGGTAAAAGATATTGTAACTCCAAATAAGGTGATCAAACAAAGAAAAATGTATTCTGAATACAAACAAAATAAAAGAGGGTTCGAACCACTTAATATTACTTAATTACTAACAATAACATTGATGACAATAAATTAAGTAGGTACGACCTGGTCGACCTGGTGAAACATGGACGATGACGGCGAAAGTTGATAGCACTGCTGGCTGATGACGATGAGAACTGTGGACGGCGGTGTCGCAGACTGTGCGTGCGTGACGGAGACTCACGATTACAAACAAACGTTGGACAAGCACGCCAAATTAAGGGTGCGACGACGTTGCATTTGAGCGTTCAGCGGTTAGACCGGAAGAACTCGGCAGTTTGGATACGCTGACACCAAACACCAGCACATCCGATTGTAAATCGGACGGCGCTCAAAGGCAAAAAAATAACAAACAAAACGGAAAGCGGTGGTTGCGGGCACGTACGTCGCAATAACGATAACGCGTGATCGGCCCGGCAAAACTGAAAACGGTACGTCGACACTGACGGTCGGACCGTGTGGGTTCGCGACGACGAATATACACAACTTACAGGAACGCGTAACACGACGCGATTTTGGACGATACCGGGTCGCATTCATTCGTTTTTCGTCATCCCAAATAAAGAAAAAGCGGACAACAACACCATGATATGAACGGGAAAAGAAAAACACGAGACGGGGCTTTCGTACTCGCACGCGAGAACGGTTCAACGGCGACAACGACGGAGCAAAAAAACAAAACAAACGTATTCAAAACAAAACGAGATAACGCGTCGGCTGATACGACCGGCGGCAACGGTTGGTCGTGACAAAAAACAGCTGTGTCGGCGACGGCACTGTTCAGTGGCGGCCGCGTAAAAACGCACGCACGCGCGTATGAGTGTGTACGCGACGTGTTGTAGTTCTGTACCGAACATTTTTCTCCCCACGTTGAAAGACGAAGAACTTTCAAAATGAAGCCGAGCTTAAAGACTGGTTTTTTTTTTTTTGAGTTTCGCGGTCGACCAAGTGGTAATCTTCCTAACAGTTACACATACATAAAATAAAAAATAAAAAATACAGTGGTTTTTTTTAAGACAAGGAAAAAATCGCGGAAATGGAAAAGCATGGTCACGGTTCGATAGGCAACCGTACAAGCTTCACGCCCGGACGCTTGAAAACACCGTCCTGGGTGCGCACAGAGACGACCCGAACGACTTCGTCGGAGCCCGGGTGAACGTCGATTATGCGCCCTAGACGCCATTCTGTTGGTGGCCGAGAAGGAGCTTCTACAATTACCAGATCGTCGATTCTCAAATTCGGAGACTGTTTGAACCATTTGTGACGGGACTGAAGTGTGGACAAATACTCGCGAGACCATCTTTTCCAATACGATTGGTGACATTGCTTGATGAGTTGCCATCGATTCAGCCTATTGATCCTTATATTAGTGGTATCGGGTTCGGGAAGTGCATGGATGGGCTGTCCGATCAAGAAATGACCCGGGGTCAACGCACTTAAGTCATGCGGGTCAGACGATGTCGGTGTGATAGGCCTGGAGTTGAGTATACCTTCGATGCGAGTGATCAAGGTATGAAATTCTTCGTACGTAAGTACTTTAGTCCAGTCAAGGAATGAGGTGTAGAGTGCGTGAGCAGGTAACTTAGCGATTCCTTCAGAAACTTGTTCAGGGGGCTTAGGGTATTAACATATTAAAAGTCCTGACACCTAGGTGGTGAGCCGGAGGGGGGAGGGGGGTTAAAGTTGCGCTTTTTGGGTTTTTCGCTTATATCTCGTAAACGGTGCATCGGAGGAAAATTTTTTTAGATAACAAAATAAAGCTCATGAAATTATCTAAAACTTTTATATCATATGTTTTTTTTGAATTCACAACGGTTTTCGAGCTACACCTTCGAAGAAAGTAGAATATTACAAAAAAAACCATTTACCTCCCTATATTCATAAAACAATCCATCATATTGTCTAAACCTATTCATAAACTAAAAATATGCATAGAAAAGAAGTTGTAGATATTTAAATTTTAAATTCACTTTCAGAATATATACACATAACACATATATTAATTGTTAATCTCCAAGCTGCCTAAATTTATAGCTATTTTACAACTTTCATAACATTTTGCAATTTTCAGAAAATGTATATATCATATTCTTGACCCACAACCTTTGTTCGTTTATGTAATAATATATGTGGCCACACTTTTAAGAAGTAAAACAGACAAAAATAATGATAATACACACTTTATTTTACAGATAAGTAGTTCTCAAGTAATTCTTAATTTTACATGCAATCATATTTTCATTTTCTTTGAATTTGAGGGCCCAGGTTGTTCATCCATTGCATCTTTGTCTGTAGTAATGGGTGCCTCTTGCTCTTCATCGTCCTCATCTTCAACAGGCACGCTGTTCATGCATTTACCTTGGCAGTGGAGGCACGCTGCAGAACAAGTCAGCATTGCTTTCCGGCAGCCACTTTTTCCAATCATACAATATCATATCACGGAGCAGGTTTTAGGCATAAATAAAGTCCGATAATGTTAGTCAATAATTAGTTATCTATACATATAAAATCCAAATACCACTGACTCACTGATCGCTGTATCTCAAAAACTGCTCAACGTATGGACTTGAAATTTGGAATAGAGGTTCTTCTCCTATTTTCACCGTGCAATAAGAAAGGATTTTCGAAAATTCGCATTTTAAATAGGTGCTCAAACAGGGACATTGAGATTCACGATGGAAATTGGAAATTTTATTTTTATTTATTAATAGTTGCCATTGGTTACAGTCTACAGTAGAAATTAGTATTTATTTATTGGTTGCCATTGGTTATTCGGGCAGATCAGGTACAAGCTTGCATCAAATCGAAATATTGAACATTGCCTACCAAGGTGGCTGAGTTGCACTTACCGCAGCAAGTTACACCCAAAAGGAGTTCAACAATCATAATTTTTTTAAGAGTTGCGATTTTTTACGAGCAACCAAATGTGTTATATTAATCCACCGTATTATATCAAAATAAACTTGGTATAACTTTGATACTTTAGAGTTAAATCATACACTTCCGTATAAACAGCACGGGGTCCGCGATCTACGCAGGTAGATTGCCTACCTGATAATGTACTGCTGAGATTCAGAATTTTTATTAAGGGCAACGGAAAAGATAAGATAAATTTTGAACACCATACACCGAATATTGAATAACGAATTGAACAAAGTTTGAGTCATATTGAGTTGATACATTTATCGGGAGACGAAGTACACGGGGATCAGCTAGTAATATTATATAGACATACGGGTAACGGAATGACAAGTTGAACACTCGAACATTTCCAAATATTTACTATTATATATTTATATCTATATTTATTACTAGCCAACAATAATATAGTCTATCATTAAGTTTATAATCGCTATTAATATTTTTAGAAGTTGGATGGAAATTATGATTTTATGAACAAATGGTGATGTAGTTTAAATTTAAATAAGTAATAAGTAGAATATGTAATATAATATGTTGTATAACATTTTTATTGCAAGAATAAATTGAAAAAAAATTAAAAAACTCAATTTATGCATATATTAATTTTTTAATAAACACAAATGCCCTAATCTTGATGTTTTTTGAGGGAGGGTCATCCAAGGAAAGGGGTGGCAGAGTAAAAAATGAAAAAAACGAATATGGTAGATAATATGATGGATTGTTTTATGAATATAGTGAGGTAAAATGGTTTTTTTTGTAATATTCTACTTTTTTCGAAGGTGTAGCTCTAAAACGGTTGTGAATTCGAAAAAAACATACGATATAAAAGTTTTAGATAATTTCATGAGCTTTATTTTGTTATTTAAAAAAATTTTCCTCCGATGCACCGTTTACGAGATATAAGCGAAAAACCCAAAAAGCGCAACTTTAACCCCCCTCCCCCCCTCCGGCTCACCACTTAGGTGTCAGGACTTTTAGTATGTTAATACCCTAAGCCCCCCGAACAAGTTTCTGAAGGAATCGCTAAGTTACCTGCTCACGCACTCTACACCTCATTTTGGGTCATTCATTGACTGGACTACTTGTTGGCCTATGACATGTTTGAGGTGATGCTTGGCGCTCTTAATGCCAGCCTCCCAAATGCCACCAAAGTGTGGTGCGGCCGGAGGATTGAAGTGCCATGTACAAGTTAGGTGCGAAGACAAACGGTCTTGTGCCTTAGCATCACGAAACAGAGACTTGATGTGCCGTGCCGCACCTACGTAATTTGTTCCGCAGTCTGAATACAAGTTGGTTGGAATTCCGCGTCGCGCAACAAAACGATCCAATGCAGCAAGGAAGGCATCTGTGGTCAAATCGGTGACGACTTCAAGGTGAACCGCCTTCACAGACATACATACAAACAATGCCAAGTAAACCTTGACGGCTTGAGCGTTTCGTCGGCGATGCTCCCTCACGAGAAACGGACCACCGTAATCCATTCCGACGTGGGAAAATGGTCGATGAGGCTGGACACGAAAGGGCGGCAAGTCAGCCATGGTTGGCTGGGGCCGGACGGCCTTGTGTCGTGTGCATGGGACACAGGAAAAAATGACACGTCGCACAGCGGCACGACTGGACAAAATCCAAAATTTCTGGCTTAACATTGATATGATTAACTTCGGCCCACCGTGAAGAAAGGATAAGTGATAATGTCTGATCAACAAGTCCGTGAGATGTGATGATCGAGGCAGAAGAATCGGGTGCTTCGCTTCATGATGGACGTCTGAAAATCGTAGGTGGCCTCCAACACGTATGACTCCGTTGACATCGGTGTAAGGCGCCAGTTGCGCCAAGGAGGGTGGTGTAACCGCAGACTTGGTTTTTAACATATTTGACAAATCCGAGAAGTGGTGTTGTTGAGTCCGTTGTACGACGACAAATAATGCTGCTTCGCGTTCCGCTAATGTCAACGGTCCAAAGTTGACAGACTGGCGACGGAGACGACGCAAAAATCGGAGGACAAATGACAAAACTCGTTGCAATTTGCTGAGTGACGAAAAACGACTGAACAACTCTAGCGACGGTGATTGAACATTGACGGTTAACACTGTGGTGACATTAGGTCTAGTTTCGGGCAACTGATCCGGACTTAATGGAGAGAATTTGGACTTTGGCCACTGTTCTTCCGGAAGCTGTAAAAAGTCGGGACCGTCCCAGTAGATTTTTGATGCCATGGTCGATCGCGGCAAAAGCCCGCGAGAGGCAGGATCTGCCGGATTGTCAATTGTCGATACGTGATTCCATTCACAATCAGGTATAAGCCGGTGGATTTTCGCGACTCGATTGGTGATAAATATCTTGAAATATTTCTGATCTGATTTCAGCCACGACAACACAATAGATGAATCCGACCACGCTCGGATGCGAGATATGGATATTTCAGACGAAAGGACGTAGTGGGTATGTTGAAGCGTCTGTGCCAGTAGTAACGCACCACATAACTCCAAACGCGGTATGGACAACGTTTCGGTGGTAGTGGTAGTCTTAAGAGGGGCAACTTTAGTTTTGCACGTGATCAATTTGACCGACACATCTCCATCTGCATTGACAATTCGTAGGTAAATGGTCGCTGCATAACCTTTGGTAGAAGCATCTGCAAAACCTAGCAATTGAATGTCTTGCTGAGATGTCACCGGAAAATGACGAGGAAGAATTAAGTCAAAGACGGCTGGCAGCTCCAAACAAAATTGTCGCCACGTGGACAATAACTCTTCTGGCATTGGATCGTCCCACCCAAGTTTATTGCTCCACAGTAACTGCATAAAATATTTCGCCCACAATAGCAACGGGCCTAAAGCGCCGATGGGGTCAAACAAACGTGCAATGATTGACAGAACTTGCCGTTTGGTAGACGACGTTTGAGGGATGCTGGTATGGTAGGCGAAATTGTCATTAGTTGTGTTCCAATGTAGCCCAAGAACTTTTACCGAATGTTCATCCCGTGGGTCAAATGATACGGAATTCGCACGATGGTCAGGACTGATGGACCCTAGGACGAGAGCACTATTGCTGGTCCATTTGCTCAGTTCACAAGCCCCGTTGTGGAGCAAACCGACGATTGCCTCTTTTCGACGCAGAAATTGCTCTTCCGTGTCGGCACCGACAACTATGTCGTCAACATAAGCTGATCGATTGAGGACACATTTGGCCAACGGGAAGAGATGACCGTCCTGCTCATCAAGCTCGTGTAAGCAACGGATGGCCAGATACGGAGCGCAATTAAGGCCATATGTGATGGTACATAACTGGTATTCCTGAAGATTCTCACTGGGTGAATCGCGCCAAAATACATGTTGAAAGACGCGATCTTCAGAACGGATTAAAATTTGCCGGTACATTTTAACAATGTCGGCTGTCAAAATAAATCTGTGCAACCGACAGCGTAGTAAGATGTCACGCAAGTCCACTTGTAGTTTGGGACCAGTGCACAAAACGTCGTTTAAGGAACGACCAGACGAAGAAACAGACGAGGCATCGAAGATAACGCGTATTTTCGACATGTCACCGTCAGCCTTGAGTACGGCGTGATGAGGTATAAAATATTTGCCGGGTTCGGGAGCTAACACCATGTGGCCTAACCTTAAGTATGTGGACATAAACTGCCGATAGGCGGCATACAACTCCGCGTCCTTAGTCAACCGTCTCTCCAGGTTGTGAAAACGCTTTAACGCGATGGACCGAGACTCACCAAGGCCGTGAGGTGACGAAGTTTGAAGGTGGACCGAATTGGTAAACAAATCGTGAAACGGTAAGGCGACGCAAAATCGGCCTGACGAATCACGTGACGTAGAATTTTTAAAAAATGTCTCACACCATTGGTCTTCAGTGGTGGGTGCTACAGAGGCGGCAGGTTCTTCGATTTCCCAAAAACGTGACAGTTGATCGTTGATTGACTGATCGACGGCGGTTGTAAGAGCGACTAACGGCGGGGTATTTGATGTAGAAAAGGATCCAAAGATTATCCAACCAATTTTGGTGTCCAGAGCCGATGGGAAGCCCGCATAATGTTCAACGCCAGCTTGTGAACGAATGAGGTTAGGAAAGACATCCGCCCCAAAGAGGACGCCGATTCGCGCTGGGACGTCGAATTGCTTATCAGCAAGTAAAAGATGTCGATACCGATGACGTACGTTGGACGGCATGGCTGCCGTGATGTGCGGTAAAACAACCATATCTACTGTGGGAAACACGTATTTTGAATCAAAATGTGAAGTGAATTGACACCTAGTGACACCTTGAATTTGAGTAATAGGGCTTTGTCCGAGTCCAACGATGTTGGACTGGAAACGATTTCGGGGTAACCCAAGTCGAGCTGAGCAATTGTTTGTCATGGCTGAAAGTTGAGAGCCACTGTCTAAAAGTGCACGAACTGCATGAGTGGTCCCCACGCATCCTTAATGTGAACGATCGCGGTGCCTAGCACAACAGTAGAGTTAGCACGAGCTGCACCCACGAATGACGTAGTATTTTCGTTTACAGATGTTGACGGGGTCTCCGCGGTCGATGACTTATAAGAAGTAAGATGGAGTAAGGAATGATGATGTTTGCTGCTACACGAACGACAGGCACTTTTTGACGAGCAGGCCTTAACCATATGTGTCGGATTAAGGCATGCGAAACATAATTTTCGCGTAACAACAATATCGCGGCGTTTTTCAACAGATAACTCTTTAAACTTTGGACATTGATATATGTTGTGATCGGCGTGATCACAAAACACACAGTTTCTCGAAACGAATTTAATAGAGGACCTATTTGGCGAAGACGTAGTCGCAGCAAGGACGGATTTTGTTGCAATGGTTGATTTCCCACGAACGGGCGCCTTTTCGCGCCATTTATCGACGCGATCGATTTTATTCTCGATTTTGTTGCTCAGCTTAAGATTTTCTAAAATCTTACAACGCTGTTGAACAAAGTCTAATAGTTCACCAAATTCGGGAATTGTTGATTGAGATATACTAGACTCGAATAGGCGTAGTGTGGTTGGATCGAGCACACGCGATGCCATATGAAATAGTAAAAACCCGGCCAGATCATTGACACCGATGGATTTTATAATGGATACATTTTCTTTGAAAGTGTTGACAAATTCCATTAACGCGGGTAACGATTCTTGAGCTATCGGCTTAAAAGCGAAAAGTTTGTCTAGATGTGCCGAGGCTAATAATCGTGTATTGTCGAAACGATCCGACAGTGCTCCCCACGCAATGACATAATTTTTCGCAGTGAGAGGCACGGATTTAATAACTGACAGCGCAGAACCAGACAAACGTGAAATTAAATAATGAAAACGTTCCGCGTCATCAATACTCTCATTATTGTGTACAAGAGATATGTATATGTCGCGGAAAGATCGCCATTCTAATATCGAACCGTCAAATGAAGGTAATTCTATCTTTTGGTAACTGTATGCGCGACTGTATGCGCGCGGTATTAACACCGGTTGGTTCTGAACGCACAGAAGGTTCGACGAGAACGTCGTCGGAAATCGCCATAATCAGATAATAGTTTTCCGACAGCTTGTTCCCAATAGGTACATGAATTGAGTTATACTCTTCCTCGCGTTGGAGTTGAATCAAAATATCGAGAATAGAGTCTTGCTCGAGCGAACATTGGGTGCGCAAACCACCAATGTCCTTTTTCCTAGCGCGAAACAACGGCAGGACATCCTTATCTGTTGCAACCTTATGCGCCAAATCACATAACAATTGAACTTGTGACACTAACATATCGCGTTTAGCGATTGTGCGCTAAAGCTTAAGCTCAATTTCACCGGCAGAAAGAGGCATTGTAAAAAGTATAACCGTACGTGAACGTTTTCGAAGGACGCCCGATCCCGACTCACAGGCGCACGCACTTACACGGTACGATTAATTATGATAACGACGGTCTACGATAGCGAAAATACACAATAAACCAATTCGTATCCGGTTCGAAGGACCAAAATGTGTGCGAGTGGGCTGCACACGAAACCGTTTTTTTGTAGTGGACTGTATGAGGGAAGGAAAAATAGAAGTAGGTAAAAGATATTGTAACTCCAAATAAGGTGATCAAACAAAGAAAAATGTATTCTGAATACAAACAAAATAAAAGAGGGTTCGAACCACTTAATATTACTTAATTACTAACAATAACATTGATGACAATAAATTAAGTAGGTACGACCTGGTCGACCTGGTGAAACATGGACGATGACGGCGAAAGTTGATAGCACTGCTGGCTGATGACGATGAGAACTGTGGACGGCGGTGTCGCAGACTGTGCGTGCGTGACGGAGACTCACGATTACAAACAAACGTTGGACAAGCACGCCAAATTAAGGGTGCGACGACGTTGCATTTGAGCGTTCAGCGGTTAGACCGGAAGAACTCGGCAGTTTGGATACGCTGACACCAAACACCAGCACATCCGATTGTAAATCGGACGGCGCTCAAAGGCAAAAAAATAACAAACAAAACGGAAAGCGGTGGTTGCGGGCACGTACGTCGCAATAACGATAACGCGTGATCGGCCCGGCAAAACTGAAAACGGTACGTCGACACTGACGGTCGGACCGTGTGGGTTCGCGACGACGAATATACACAACTTACAGGAACGCGTAACACGACGCGATTTTGGACGATACCGGGTCGCATTCATTCGTTTTTCGTCATCCCAAATAAAGAAAAAGCGGACAACAACACCATGATATGAACGGGAAAAGAAAAACACGAGACGGGGCTTTCGTACTCGCACGCGAGAACGGTTCAACGGCGACAACGACGGAGCAAAAAAACAAAACAAACGTATTCAAAACAAAACGAGATAACGCGTCGGCTGATACGACGGCTGATACGACCCAAGGTTTATAGATTATACAGGTTGCCTCATAGTCATGTAAACAAAACGTTTCCCCCCGTACCGTTCCTCGTCTACTGACGTCATTGCCGGAACAATCGACTGCCGTAGTGCGGTACAATGTATCATTTACTTATTTTCAACAGTATAATAATTAATAAAATCATTTTTTACATACTTTCTTTTGATTTTGATAACTTAATTATTAAGGAATTATTCATTTGATTTACCAGCTGTTTAATTATATAATAAATAATAATTATCGAATATAATATATTTATTTTTAATACAGTGTAAAATCAGTAACTCGAAGCTCACGGCCCACTGGGGGAAAAAAGTCCGAATTATTAAAAATTTCGAGTTATCAAAACCTTAATGTGTTATTATGTTACTTGAAGGGGAATTTTATTTGTTCGAGATGTCGAGAATTTCTAGTTATTAAGGTTCAAGTTACCTATTGAGAGTACACTGTATATCACAAATAGCTCCTACTATTTAACTAACAGCTATGTTCAGCATGCAATAGGTATATCATTTGGTAGTAAAATAATATGGTAAAAATACTTACAGAAGTTAGTAAAACTACAAAAAGTTCAAACATAATATGTCGTAGGTACCTATTTTGTATTTTTACATGATAAATAAAATTTAACAAAACTAAAATTTGATAAAAACGATTGATCTATTTTTTCTTTCAACAAATATTAATTTGAAGATAGAAAAATCAACTTTCTAAAAAATATTTTACACTTATCTTGCATAATACCAATTGTAATTGACCAATAAATAAAAATGTTGTGCAGGTACAATTAGAAAACTATCAATAAATAAATAAAGACGACAACCAAGAAACCAATCTGCAAGTTGTGTACATACATTTTTAATATTCTTTCATATAAATACAAATATTACAATATAATATAATTCATAATATAATAATATTATATAATAAAATAATAATAATATAATTATTAGTGAATCACTCTGTATAAATTTTCAAGTCATAAGTTTTCTCAATTTTTGTAGTTCTTGTAACTGTAACTTTGCTTTTCTTTTTGAAGCTAAAATTTGATGATTTTTATTTGCATATTTCATACGAATAAAGATCCTTTGCCTTACAAATGTATGTATAACTGGTCTATACTTTTCTTCAATATCCATTCTATTCATTATTTTATGTAAAAGTTGTTTTACTACACCTGGTCCTTTAGGGATTTTCTGCTTGGTAATTTTTTTAAAAACTCTTTCAGCTCTAAAAATGTGTTTTTTAAAGTTATTACTAGGGACTATTAGGCCACCATATGATAAATAATCAATCCACGAAGGAAGTAGATAGTCATGTTCATGGAACTCATGATTATTGTATATTATACTACTCTAAATTATAAAATTAATATAATTAATCAGCAATTACGTCTAAATTATAGAAATTAAGCATAACGTTTACGCATAAAACATGTTTTTTGCGGTGTGTGCCGGTGTTCGTGTTCCGGCAGTGACGTCAGGAGCGTTATTCCCCCCACTCTCATTTTTTCGTAAATTCAGAAGTGAGGCAACCTGTATTATCTATAAACCTTGGATACGACCGGCGGCAACGGTTGGTCGTGACAAAAAACAGCTGTGTCGGCGACGGCACTGTTCAGCGGCGGCCGCGTAAAAACGCACGCACGCGCGTATGAGTGTGTACGCGACGTGTTGTAGTTCTGTACCGAACACACATGGGCACAATTTTTTTTATAAGCATTTAAAGTTCAAATGTTGGCAAAATGTATCAAATTTAAAAATTAATAATTATTTTGTAGTTAAAAATGTATAAAATGTTCAACTTTTATAGCTGAGGATTAAAAATTTAAAACAAGATTTCACGTAAATAGGTTACCATTTATAAATTATTTTATTCACAATAATATACTGATATATATTTGCTACTTAGTAATATCATAGGCTGATAGACCGTTTTCCCTCAAAATCGTTTTTCTTATACAATGATATCATATCATTGAATTCAAATTTAACACCATCCATTACAGTGACCCATTTGTTTGACATCCACTTACCCACCTTTTTTTGTTTGTCTTCTCAACATTCAACAAGTAATTGTACAGCCAGTTTTCATATAAGAACGGTTCTTGTTTACTGCGATGTGAATTGGTCATTTGGTTAGGTTAGATTAGGTTATTTGGTAAATTGTCGTTTAGCAAAACCATTTTGCTGCCTTGCTAATACTGTTATTTCCCAGATCTAGGATGATATCCTATTTCAAATGGTCTTAGTGCTAACCTTCTACTTTTATACATACACAGATTCTATTTAAGAAAATTCTCTGTATGGAGAATATTTTTTGTTGTCTTTGTCTTCAGGCATTTTAATATGGAAGTTTCACAGTATTATACAAAATATTAAATTAAAAATTATTTAATTAATGCAAGATTATCGTTGAAAGGTGTAAAAAATGTTACATTCCCTTTCATTTCAGTAAAATTTGATGTCTTTTTACTAGAATAGATATTAAATTGAATTGTATCGTTTGTTCTTGATCCAAACGGGTATACTTTATCAATCACCGAACTCCGTAAAAACAACCGATACTCTAACTGTAATAAAAATAATAAATATATTGTATTTACTATGCACATCAATGTTAATTAAAGAAATAATGTATTATGTTTAATAAATGAGAAAAATAATTAATTTACAAAAGGCAAGTTTGGAATAAAAATGTTTTTTGATTGAGACGACGAGACAAATAATATAAGTCCGATCTAATTCCATTTTGTCAATTTCGGTAATAGTACGTTTTTTATTTCCCTCCTCAATTACATTAAGCATCGAGCGTGACAACAATAATCACTAATAAAGTGAATGCGTTCCATTGGAAAATATAATAGTTTTTGCATATTAAATAATTTTAATGTTGATAATTTTTCTACTCAATTTTCCTTGTACCATTCACCAAAATTATCGACATGGCGCATTTAATAGAAATCGATTGGACTTCATATGATTCAGCTAATTTAGGAAAACTTCAATATTGTCATGCACTTGCATTTAATGAGTTTTATTGTTCATCAAAATATGCTATAATTGATAACCAAATAAACAAATGGATCCTGAACTGTTTCACCCATAAAAAATTAAATAATTCCCGTGGATATTTTTTGTTGTCTAGTGCATTATAATATGGAAGGTTCACCGTATTATACAAAATATTAAATTAAATATTATATACTTACTGTAAGATTGTCGTCGTAAGGTGTCAACAATGTTATATTCTCTTTCATTTCAGTTATATTTGATGTATTTTTACTAGAAGAAATATTAAATTGAATTGTATGGTTTGTTCTTGATCCACACGAATATTTTTTATCAACAACCAAATGAAATTCTACCTGTAATAAAAATAATAAATATAAAATATTATTATGTAGAAATATATTGCATTTACTATGTGCAACACTGTAATCAAAGAAATAATGTATTAATTTTAAAAATAGAGCAAATTATTAATTTACAAAAGGCAAGTTTGGCATTAAAATGTTTTTGGATTGAGACGATGAGAAATATAAAATAAGTCCTAAAGTGTTGACTATCATTTTGCCTAGGATTTCAACAATTACATTATTTCATACGTTTTCAACAGTAACACTAAATAACAATCATGAGTTGTATAATATATTGATATATTTAGAGGGATTTATATGCTTCAGCTGTAACCTCTAAATATTTGCGGATGTATATTTTTTTTGATTATATTTCAACAGGAAAACTGTTATTAAACTGATTAGTTGGTCCGGAAATTGTAAATTTCCATTCTATTATATATTCCATCTATTTACGGCTGGCACATGAAATTTTCGTTTTTTTAAAGTTAAGTCGATAAAAAAAATGTTTGTTAGGTCTAAAAACTTGAAAATGTAATACAAGGTTCCTCATAAGTTGTTAGAAAGGAAAATTAAAAAAAAAAATATTTGAGCGGAATCCACAATATTTTTTTTATAAATGACTAAAGTTATAATTTTGAATAGTTTGAAGTTCACATTTTTACAACATTCAATTGATTGTCAAACAAGGAATTTCTTATTTTCGTGTAATTTAAAAACGAATAACTCTAGATACATAAAACTTTCGTAATATGTTCATTTTATCATTTTCTATACGTCTTGATAACATTTTCAAAATATTTCGAATCGTTTTGAGCTATTTATGGACATTTTCAATTTTTGTTTTTTTTATAAATATCAATAGAAATTAGAATTAATGTATTCGTTGGGTCAATGAGCTTTAAAATGTAATAGAAGGCTTCTCACACATTATTTTCGCGTATAATGCTTTTTTTATCACTGAATTCAAATTTAACACATCCATTAAAGTGACTCTCTTAGAGCTTAATTTACAGAAGAGTGTTTTTAGTCATTTATTTTAGAATTTTCAAATGAACCTAAATTATTAAGTTAAAAATCTTTTTAGGTTGAAATTAAAGTACTTAAAATTGTGGTTAAATGATGATCATTATTTAATTTATCATGGGTTTAATCAGCTATGGGTACATTTATTTATTCAAAAAAAAAAAAAAAATTAAATATGAACTATTTGTGGTATAACCAATGAAGTAGGTACCCAAGCCCTCACTATAAGCACAAGCAGCAAGGAATAAGTTCATTATTAGGAGAGATGGACTAAAATTACATTTTTAGCTTAAGGGTGGAAGATATCTAACGACTAACAACGGACATGTAGGCACCTATATTGTATATTTGTATTAGGTACTGATATAGTTATACAGAGAAAATTACATAGGTTACTATATGATAAGTTTTAATTCAAAACTTTTTTGTTTATCGAAATATTTTTTAGAATCATAACCAAATGAAAGTAACTATCTGATCCTGCATGGCGTTGGCCGTGACAAATTAAACAATATCTATAGATTATGTGATCACACAAACATGACCAAATTACGAAACTGTACTAGGCACTACTAAAAGAAAACAATTGACCAGTGACAAACCGATTGATCTGAGGTTTGTTAAAGTAATTCTATGAGATTCTATGAGATGTATTACAATATACAATATTATTGTCGATTGAACTTGAATTTTGGTTAGACAATATACACAAAACCCTAAAACAACGATTGCAGGCGACGATAAGAGCAGCAGTAATTAGTCGACAAAAGTTGAACATTTTATAAATTATTAACTACAAAATAATTATTCAATTTTAAATTTTAATATATTTTGTCAAAATTCAATCATTAAATGCTTATAAAAAAAAATTGTGGCTATGTATTTTAAATATTTTTCAACTGATTTTGTAACAATATATCAGGAGAATTATATTAAATTTTTACACATTTTGGCAAAACAGATAAAACTTAATTGATATTTATATAAAAAAAAACTAAAAAAATTGAAACTGGAAAATGTCCATAAACAGCTCAAAATGAGTCAAAATATTTTCAAAATTGTATGGTGTATAGGAAATGCTAATATAAACATTCAGTGAAATTTTCATGTATCTACAGTAATTTGTTTTTTAATTACAACAAAAAAGGAAATTGCCACATGAGAAATCGAGTGAATATAAAATGTTGCAAAAATTTGAATTTCAAACGATCATAAAAATTTAATTTGACTTCTTAAAGACATTTTTTTTTTGATAAAGGTATATAATCTTATAATTAATCTTATATTACATTTTAAAACCTTGGATTTAAAAAGAAAAATTTTTACGAATTCTTAACTCAAAAAAATTTTCTAATTTTCATGATTTTTCTATATTTCGTCAATTTTTGAACTTTGAATGCTTTTTAAAAAAAAAACTTTGAACACGGATTTGTAATATTTTTCATCTGCCTTTGAAACAATGCACTAGGAGCCTTCTATTAAATTGTCAAGCTTTTTTAAAAAACAAATAAAATTTCATTGATATTTTTAGAAAAAAAACTAGGTAAAAAAAAAATGTAAAATGAAAATGTAAAATGAAAATATTTCAAAACAGTTCAAAACAAATCATAATATTTTGAAAATTTCATCGTGTATAGAAAATGCAAATATAAACAACTAGTGAGAATTTCATGTATAAACATTCATTTGTTTTAGAGTTAGACCAATCACCAAAATCGATTTTGTGGAAAACCGATTTTGCGTAAAAATTCTCGGTTCTCCTTAACTTTATGTTGTTTTTCCCGGAGCTTGTGAAAACCATTGGGAATTTTAAAATTTGACCTACCAAATGCACCAACTATATTCACTTTCCCACCGAACAAGATACTGTTGAAGAAAATCAAAGCAGTTTTACTGCCCCAAACCGCGATGACAGACGCGATATAATATAACTTATATAGTCAAATATTTAAATATAAAATAATATAGATTAAAAAGGTGGGTAAGTGGATGTCGCTCTGCTGTACTGTAGGTTACAAGTGGGTCACTGTATAATGGATGGTATTAAATTTGAATTCAATGATACAATATCATTGTATAAGAAAAACGATTCTGAGCGAAGACGGTATGTCAGTCTAGGTTTAAGACAAATTATATACATATCTATGGTATTAAAAAAAAATTGACCTATAATAAATTCCAAATTAATCATATCACATTATCACAATATCCATTAGGTACTTATAACACGTTATCCATCAACATCAATAACAAACCCTGATACTATCATAGATATATAATAGTACACTTAGGAAATTTCAAGTAGGTACCCACGAATAATATTATATAATCACAACAAAATAACTAGGTTTTTTAATATGTGATTTCGTCCAAATTTGAACATAAAATGACTATAAAAATAAACTGTGATTATATTTTTTAGATTTTTCGGTAAGAGAATTAACTACTTACGTGGAATTTTGTTTTAAATTTTCAATCCTTAGCTATGAAAACTGAACATTTTATAATTTATTAATTACGCTGATTAATAATTTTCGAGATTTTGAAAAATTCTGTCAAAATTCGATGTTTAAATGCTTATAAAAAAATTGAGCCTATGTATTTTTAAACTTTTTCAACTGATATTGTAACAATATATAAGGAACCTTGTATTAAATTTTTTCACTTTTTGGCCCAACAGATAAAACTTTATTGATATTCATAGAAAAAAAGGTGGGTAAGTGGGTGTCGCTCTGCTGTACAGTAGGTTACAAGTGGGTCATAATGTATAATGGATTATATTAAATTTGAATTCAACGATATAATATCATTGTATAAGAAAAACGATTCTGAGCGGAGACGGTATGTCAGTCTAGGTATACGACATATTATATACATATCTATGGTACTAAACCAAAATTTAACCTATAATAGGTACCTATAATAAATCCCAAATTAATCATATCACAATATCCATTAGGTACTTATAACGCGATATACATAAAAAAAAGTGATACTATCATAGATATATAATAGTACACTTTAGAAGTTTCAAGTACCCACGAATAATATTATTCAATCACAACAAAATAACAAATAGTTATTCTAGGTTTTTTTTAATGTAATTTAGTCCAAATTTGAATTTAAAATGTCTGTAAAAAATAACTGTGTTCATATATTTTTTAGATTTTTTGGTTACAGTATGAACTATTTATGAGAACCTTTGTTTTAAATTTTCAATCCTTAGCTATAAAAACTGAACATTTTATAATTTATTAATTACGATGATTAATAATTTTCGAGATTTTGAAAAATTCTGTCAAAATTCGATGTTAAAAGGCTTATAAAAAAAAATCGTGCCTATGTATTTTTAATATTTTTCAACTGATATTGTAACAATATATCAGGAGCCTTGTATTAAATTTGCAAACAAGTCTATTGCTCAAATCACGACATCACGTTAAATGAAATACCAAACTTGAAACTACAAATGTATTATTTCTTAACCATCAATACAGCGCGGTGTCGGTTTCCTGAACTATATAATTATACCGAAGTTTTCGTTGACAATAACATTGAATACAATTTAAGAAATAATAATGGCCGATAAACAAATACGATGAAGTGATTTGAAACCTAAACATCCTGGCTTCATTAACAATGTAAAATAACAATTTTTAAAAATACATGTAATTATTATTTTAGAGAATTATTCTGAACACTTTCAGTTTTACTTATAAAAAACTGAAATTCAATTAATGTGTATGCATATTATTAATCCATTTTTTTTGGTTTAGAGTGTGCCAAGCCACACGCGGCACACTCCGATGTTCCGCCTATGATTGATTTGTTGTTGTTTAAGCTGTTACTTAAAATTCCTACTTTTTACAAATGAAGGTATAACAAACTGCAAAACTATTTTAAGTACAGTAGAACTAAATTAAAACAAATTGCCCTAGATGTTTCAGTTATTTACTTATATTATTATATTATCCATTACATTTCAAAATTATCCTTATCCTTTTACATGTAATATAGTTTATTATGTTAAGTACCTATAATTATTATTTATATAATATAGTCATTAGTACGTTGATCATCTGTTGAGCTGAAACTTTTTTCATCAATATTAATGGTGCATACTTAATAGATACTTTAAAGATTTTGGATCCCTATCCCTCCAGCCTATTACTTAATAAATTGTGGATATATGACCAATTTAAAAAAACCCTTTTCAATTGTGAGGGGGCCGCTCCTAGGTATAAAATTGGTTCTGCTAGGTATTTTTTCTAAATCCTAATGCTTATTCTTAGCAAAATACCAAAACAAATATTACTACCCATATTGGTACGTATATTACGTATAAATGTAAAATTCCCGAGGTTTAAGAAGTATAATATTATGTATTGTATAATATATGAATTAAATATTTGAGTATTATGTACGTCCCAGCACTGATTTAAGTTCAGGTTTTTAAAAGAATAAATACTTAATAGTCTACAAGATGATAAATTACATTTCATAAATAAAATGGGTCTAGGACTTTTCGGCGCTGCCATTTCGGCGCTCCCGTTTCTGCGATAGATATTTTCGGCGCTGCTGTTTCGGCGACGCCGATTCGGCGATAATGACAAAATACATATTATAATGAAAATTATTTTTAGTATAAAAAAAATTAAAAATTGCACTATAAAAATGCATTTAAATTATTTTTATTAGAATGATAATAATTAAAATAATATAATATAACTTATATAGTCAAATATTTAAATATAAAATAATATAGATTAAAAAGGTGGGCAAGTGGGTGTCGCTCTGCTGTACAGTAGGTTACAAGTGGGTCATTGTATAATGGATGCTATTAAATTTGAATTCAATGATATAATATCATTGTATAAGAAAAACGATTCTGAGCGGAGACGGTATGTCCTTCTAGGTATAAGACATATTATATACATATCTATGGTACTAAAAAAAATTGACCTATAATGAACTCCAAATTAATCATATCACAATATCCATTAGGTACTTATAACGCGTTATACACCAACAACAAACCCTGATACTATCATAGATATATATAGTAGATTACTTTAGAAATTTCAAGTACCCACGAATAATATTATACAATCACAACAAAATAATGTAGTAAACCGTATTACGTAAACGCACGGTTTACTTTAATTATGTATAAATAGGTAACTTGTCCATGACGCAGAGTAAATAATTGTACCTTGTACTTTTGACTGTTATTGCGAATTTCATATTTATGGAAACTGCGTGATTAACTTGTTTTTTTTATTGATTATGTAAAACACTTCTAAGCATGTAAGCCAATCCCGTGGCTCCCTAGAGATCACGCCACGGGCATACATTTATATAAATATAGCAACTAAGTAGTCACTAAGTTAGAATTATTTTACTTTAGCTTAACTGCACATAGTTCTCGGGTACCGAGCGTAACCTCTGCCCACAAATTTCTACAATTATAAACTGTTATAGTCTGTAACTTTGTTAAACATAATAAACATTAATACTGTGAATATATACTTATTCATTTCTAAGTGCAACCTCATCGTCACTCAACCTCAACAACGAAACGTCGAAGCACGTCATTAAATAATTAAGTGTACAAGTGTAGTACGAGAGTACTACATACGTAACTTTTGGTGTCAGGTGTGGGGTTTCTCTGAGTGAAAAATTTTGATTCATCAAAAAAGTAACTCGGGAACTCACTGACGAACTTCGACAACCCGTTCTTGGGACACTACGAAACCCAATTATTTACTAATTGGTCTACGCGCCAGCAGTTTCGTAGCTAGATCGTCGAGCCACTTCGTACATCCATTTTTGCAGTCACAGAGCATTCCACAGAGAATTTCCACAGAGCATCCTACAGAGCATCCACAGATTATTTCCACAGAGCATTCCACAGAGCAATCCTACGGAGCATCCAATTTTCAATTTCGGACCAGACCATTTTTAACTATGCAAGCTTTGTAAGTTATTATTGTATAGTATATTTTTATGTCTGACAGTCCACGCAATAATTGGCAAATAGTCGCATATAATCCTAATAATTTACGTATAACTATGGCCGCCACAACTTTGGGACTCGAAACCGTCATTAGGCAGGCACCTTCTTTCTCGGGGGGTACTGATAGTCAACTTTCCATTTTTATAACAAAATGTGAGTTCCTTTTTTCCAATGTAACCGACACTATTAAACCGCAGTTGTTACGTGCTATAATAACTAACATAGAGGGGAACGCTCACGAATACATTAAATACCATGAATTTGAAACTTGGGATCAATTAAAGAATCACCTTAAAACAATATACCAAACTTCTCATTCCATTAACTATCTTCAGAAACAATTAACGAGTATGAAACAACGCCATGACGAAAGTATACAGAATTTCTCTAATCGCATACAACAAATTTATCATCAACTTACAAGCGCTCTAACCATAGGCAAAACCGTAACCGAATCGCGAACAATAGCCGAGACCATGCTAACCACCGCACTTGTTGTATTTATGGAAGGCATTAATCCTTCAATACGCCTTATTCTGGAAGCGCGCAATATTTCATCTTATGAGGAGGCAGTGCGAATTGCCACCGAAAAAGAAAACGTATGCGGGAAAAATGATATTCAGAAAAATAATCGTCCATTTAATAATAACCCGCGTACTTCTAATAAAGCGCATATCAAATGTAACAAGTGTAGTAAAATGGGGCATTATGCTAACGAATGTAGGTCAGGGGCATCAGGCTCATCGAATTTCAGGAATCCGATAAACTATCGCACGGAGATTAAAACGGAGCGGGAAAGCCACGTAAAATTTTGCAAGTATTGTAAACGTCCTAATCACGATATCACCGAATGTCGGAAGCGAATCTATAATGAAAATAAGAAAAAACAACAACAAGAGCAGGGCGATAACCAAAATAAAACGGTAGGCGAATTAAAAAATGTTCGAGTAATAACTACACAAATGGACGAGGAACACATTATTATTAACGCAAGCAATTTCGCAGCAGGTAATCAACGTTTTTTAATAGACTCAGGGGCAGAGATGAACATAATTAAGTTATCAGCTTTAATGGACCATGTAATCGTAAATGAGACCGATAAGAAAAATATCAAGGGTATTAACGCTATAACTATCAAAACGTTAGGCTCAATTGTAATTCCTATTCAAATTAAAGACGAAACTTTCATTACTAAATTTGACATTGTAAAAGACGACTTTCCGATACCCGGGAGTGGCATAATTGGCCGTACTTTTCTTAAAGAAAATAAAGCGATCTTAGACATGAATCAGGAACTTTTATTAATACCCGAACGCGAATGTAATCAATCATTAATAATACCGCCGCGAAGTAACTGTGTCATGCTAATTAAAAATACAGAAAATATCCAATATAAAGAAATAACTATAGCGAAACAAGATCTAAATGACGACGTAATAATCGCAAACAGTGTTAGTCCGGTAAACGAAAATGTATTAATTAGTAACGTAATAAATATATCGGAACAACCATATCTTATCGAAGAATTGACTTCACGAAACATTAATTGGGAACCTTATCACGAAAATATACGCGTAGTCACGAATAATATTAATGGAAATAAAATAAAACAATTATCGGAAATTATTAAAACAGACCACTTGAACAAGGAAGAGGAAAACAATTTAATGGAGTTAATTAAAGAATATGCCGATTTATTTCATTTAGACGGGGAACATTTAAGCGCAACCGATGTAGTGACGCACAAAATTAACACACCGCGCTGCGCGAAACCCATTAACATCCGACCTTATCGTTTACCTTGGGCATATCAACACGAAATAGAAAAACAGATTACTGACATGAAACAAAATAATATTATACGCAATTCTACTTCTCCTTTTAACTTTCCATTGGTAGTAGTTAAAAAGAAGGGGACTGATCCAGATGGGAAACAAAAACTTAGAATCTGCGTAGATTTTCGGAAACTGAATGAGATAACCGAAAACGAAGCTTATAGCTTACCTAACCTACTTGAAATTTTGGAATCGTTAGGGTCGTCAAAGTATTTTTCTACCCTCGACCTTAAGTCGGGCTATCACCAAATTAAGATTGACGAAAGTGATATTCATAAAACCGCGTTTTCAACTAAATCCGGACATTATGAGTATATACGTATGCCTTTTGGGTTGAGTTCTGCTCCAGCCACATTTACACGGGCAATGAAAGCAGTCTTAATGGGTCTAGAAGAGATGTGCACAGCATATCTTGACGACATAGTGGTACACGGTTCTAGTCTCCGAGATCATCAGGAGAAATTAATTCAAGTTTTTGATAGACTACGGGCACATAATCTCAAACTACATCCTGAAAAATGTAATTTCCTTAGGAAAGAGGTAGCCTATTTAGGACATATTATTAGCGAAACGGGGGTCTCGCCGGACCCAAGCAAGATTCAATGTATAAAAAATTATCCACGACCATTAAATGCGAAAGACGTTAAATCTTTTTTAGGGCTATTAAATTACTACAGGCGTTTTGTCGATAATTTTGCTAAAATCGCGAAACCGTTAACTTATTTGCTAAAAAAAGACGTAACCTTCACATGGACTGATAGGTGTGAAGAGGCGTTTTGTGAACTCAAAAACAAACTTATAAGCCCACCATTACTAACCTATCCGGATTGGGAGACGGGGAAGTTTAATTTAATCACTGATGCGAGCCAATTTGCAATTGGTGCGGTACTTTCTCAGGGAGATATTCCTACTGACCAACCGATTGCATACGCAAGTCGTACATTAAATAAAGCAGAAATTAACTACAGTGTGATACAGAAGGAACTATTAGCCATAATCTGGGCCGTGAAATATTTTCGACCATATCTATACGGACGTAAATTTAATATAATTACAGATCACCGACCTCTTACTTTTTTATTCGGTCTTAAAGATGTCTCATCGCAACTCATGCGATGGAGATTACAGTTATCGGAATACGATTATACAATAATCTATAGGGCAGGGTCCGAAAACGCGAACGCCGACTGTCTATCACGAATACACGTATTACGAACTGCCGACTTGCCTAACCTTGAATACGATGATTTTCTTATAGCAGAAACAAAACCTATATTTAACACTAAAGTAATCGATATAGACGGTAGTATTAAAGACGCCGACGAGCGAAATAATTTGTTCTTACCAATTTCAAATGATATGATAATTATTCATCCGGCGATTAGGAAAATCATAGAGAAATTTAACATTGACCTTCCCACATTTAACGAGAACGAAAACCTTACGGTAATTCACCATTTAACACGTACTATTATTTTTTACAAATTAAAAGAAACACATACCGCTGTTTTAACAGAACAACAGATTTTTAACGCATTCAACGCAATGAAACAAGCCTGTATAGAAAATAACATTGAAACATGTGCGACCATTAGACTAGAGGGGGTAACTACCATGACTAGTTTCGAACGAACCCGATCCATGATTAGATTCATTTTTAAAGGGACAAACATAACCGTTCATATTTATAAGGAGCAAAATTTCTCCGAAACCGAAAAACAGCAAATTATTTACGAATATCACAATTCACCTTTGGGGGGACATTCCGGGGTCTCCAGAACAGTTAAACGGTTAAAAGCAAATTATCAATGGAAAAATTTAAAAAAAACCGTCAAACAATACATAGCGCGATGCGAAATATGCCAGAAAACCAAAAGTAACTTAAAGACCAAACAACCTATGATAATTACAACTACTGTTACCAAATCGTTTGAACGTATCTGTTTAGATATAGTAGGACCTTTACCACAAACTAGTTTGGGTAATCAGTTCATTTTGACTATGCAAGACGAACTTACGCGTTACGCCCTAGCAGTAGCACTAAGTGCCACTGACGCGCAAACCGTAGCCCAAGCGTTTGTGGAATGTTTCGTGTGTGTATACGGAATACCGAAATCTATACTAACGGACTGTGGAACGAATTTCTTATCCGACGTTTTTAAACAAATGTGTAAATTACTTGATATTGAAAAATCTCAGACCACTCCTTTTCACCCAAAAACAAATGGATTTTTAGAGCGATCACACAAGACGTTAAAAACTTATCTACGTAGTTTTGTCGACAAAGATAATGAATGGGACCAGTTGCTTTGTTATGCTATGTACTGCTATAACAGTACAATTCATACATCAACTAATTACACTCCTTACGAACTTGTTTTTGGACATAAACCTACTATTCCGGCAATATTATCGAGAAAAGTCGAACCACAATATAACTATGACCATTATGTTTTCGATCTAAAACGTAATATGCAACAAGCCCATGAGATCGCGCGAAACAATTTAATTAACAAAAAAAGAATCAAATAAACGTAATTACGATAAGACTATGAATCCGGTAGATGTACACGTAGGTGATAAAGTACTAATAAAAGAACAACATAAAAAAAATACATTATGTCTTAATTGGTCAGGGCCGTACGAGGTTATAATGGTTCATGATAATGAAAACATAACTATTAAGAAAGGCCGGCGCGATTATCGCATACACATAAACAATATTAAACCATTCAATGAATGACTATATGTATATATATATATTTATATATAATATATTATACATATAGCTATGATGATTAGTAAATAGTTACGATTATTATTATTAATTTGTTTTCATTATTATCAATATTATTATTATTTTACTAAGTAAATGTTTTTTTTTCGTGTTGTAGGGACAACACTCACAAATTTATCGTTATTGATTTCGAGTTTACGGTATTAGAGAAAAACATAACGATGGAACAACAAATTAATAACTTTGTCTTCAGACATTTTGGTTACATGAACTTGTTATTTACAAAATATATGGCGGAAACTGACATTTTACTATCCATTATTGAGGCAGCAAAACTAGGGCAAATCCACCCATACCTGTTAGGACCGACGGATTTGTTAGCTCAGTTCCAAGATATTAGACTGTCCCTACCTATAGGAACAGATTTTCCATACCCACTTTCTCTTGAAACGGTTAACGACATAGTAAAACCGTCAGATGTTAAGATATACTATTCTAATAACAATATAGTGTTAATACTAACCATACCACTAATTTATCAAAATAATTTTATTTTATATCACTTAATACCAAAACCTTATTGTCACACAAATATTAACTGTGTTTATATTGCACCTAGTCATAAGTTCTTAGCCATAAGTAAAAATAAGGAACATTATGTAGCGTACGACGAATTTCACTATAATCAATGTAAACATGCTAGAAGTTTCCTTTTATGTCCCGAGATCCAATCCCTCCATCCTCGGAATCTACGACCAATATGCGAAGTACAACTACTGCAAGACCCTAAAGAGGTACCAACTACCTGTGATATACGACATGTAAGACTGCAAGCTACCATTTTTCACAAACTAAGTTACCGAAATAAATGGTTATATGCAACCGATAGCGAAATTATTATAATAAACTGCGAAAACAACCAAGAAGCAAGCACGCACCTATTAGAAGGGGTAGGAATCATTTCTATCAACGAAACTTGTAAGGGATACGCAACCAGGGATTTGTTATTACCGAGCACAAATTCCGAGAACAATTATGCAGATTTTATACCAACGTCAATTATCACACCACAAGAATTTCAACACGTATCACTCGACCTCTACACTATGAAAGACGAGAATGTAATTAACAATCACATGAGCGATCTAAATTTAATTTCCAAAACACATATGCAATTACAAGAACATAACAATAACATATACAAAGTAACACAGCTACAAAATAATCAAATTATACATAACTATATATTGTATTTGACAATTTTTGTGATTTTTGTAATATCAATTGCATTCTTACAAATCAAAAGCAATGAACAACGAAGTCTTATTGTAGAACAAAGGGAAATGGTGCAAATAAGGCAGAGCACGGGGACAATACATTGTGAAGAACCGGCAACATCAGAAACAACGGCTCCTCCTATCACAGAAGAAGCACAAACAGCACACGCATACACTATCTACCCAACCCTCAAGACATACTATTGATTGGAACCTACGGCTCCATATTTACAGGGGAGGCATGTAGTAAACCGTATTACGTAAACGCACGGTTTACTTTAATTATGTATAAATAGGTAACTTGTCCATGACGCAGAGTAAATAATTGTACCTTGTACTTTTGACTGTTATTGCGAATTTCATATTTATGGAAACTGCGTGATTAACTTGTTTTTTTTATTGATTATGTAAAACACTTCTAAGCATGTAAGCCAATCCCGTGGCTCCCTAGAGATCACGCCACGGGCATACATTTATATAAATATAGCAACTAAGTAGTCACTAAGTTAGAATTATTTTACTTTAGCTTAACTGCACATAGTTCTCGGGTACCGAGCGTAACCTCTGCCCACAAATTTCTACAATTATAAACTGTTATAGTCTGTAACTTTGTTAAACATAATAAACATTAATACTGTGAATATATACTTATTCATTTCTAAGTGCAACCTCATCGTCACTCAACCTCAACAACGAAACGTCGAAGCACGTCATTAAATAATTAAGTGTACAAGTGTAGTACGAGAGTACTACAATAACTAAAATCGTAATTCTTGGTTTAAATATGAAATTTTGTCTAAATTTGAAATTAAAATGTCTGTAAAAAATAAGAGTGTTTATATATTTTTTAGATTTTTTGGTTACAGTATAAATTATTTAAGAGAATCTTTGTTTTAAATTTTCAACTCTTAGTTATAAAAACTGAACATTTTATAATTTTTTAATTCCAACGATTGATAATTTTCGATATTTTGATAAATTTTGTCAAAATTCCAACTTTAAATGCTTATAAAAAAAATCGTGCCTATGTATTTAAATATGCTTATAAACAAAAATTGTGACTAAAGATTTTTAATATTTTTCATCTGCCTTTGAAACAAAATATTAGGAGCCTTCTATTAAATTTTCAAGCTTTCGCAACCAACAAATAAAATTTTATTGATATTTTTAGAAAAAAAACTAAAAAAAAATGGAAAATGAAAATGTCCCTAAACAGTTCAAAATAAATCAAAATATTTTGAAAATGTTATCGTGTATAGAAAATGCAAATATTAACAACCAGTGAAAATTTCATGTATATACGTTCATTTGTTTTAGATTTACACCAATAACCAAAATCAATTTTTTGGAAAACCAATTTTGCGTAAAAATTCCCGTTTTTCCTTAATTTTTTTGTTGTTTTTCTCGGCACTTGTGAAAACTACTGGAAAATTTATACTTTTGACCCCCCAAAGTACCAACTAGATTCACTTTCCTATCAGAAAAGCTACTGATGAAGAAAATCCAAGCACTTTTACTGTCCTAAAACGTGATGACAGACACAAAAATATAAAAATATAAATAAAAATAAATATAAATAAAAACATACATCATTGTAAAACCAATACATTCATCGCTCCGCTCAGAATCTAAAAATGTTGCAGGTACATTAGTAAAAAAAGGTGGGCAAGTGGATGTCGCTCTGCTGTACAGTAGGTTACAAGTGGGGCACTGTATAATGGATGCTTTTAAATTTGAATTCAATGATATAATATCATTGTATAAGAAAAACGATTCTGAGCGTTGACGGTATGTCAGTCTATGTATAAGACATATTATATACATATCTATGGTATTAAACAAAAAATTGACCTATAATAGGTACCTATAATAAATTCCAAACTAATCATATCACAATATCCATTAGATACTTATAACGCGTTATACATCAACAAAAACCGTGATACTATCATAGATATATAATAGTACACTTTAGAAGTTTCAAGTACCCACGAATAATATTATTCAATCACAACAAAATAACTAAAATCGTAATTCTTGGTTTAAATATGAAATTTTGTCTAAATTTGAAATTAAAATGTTTGTAAAAAATAAGTGTGTTTATATATTTTTTAGATTTTTTGGTTACAGTATGAATTATTTAAGAGAATCTTTGTTTTAAATTTTCAACTCTTAGTTATAAAAACTGAACATTTTATAATTTTTTAATTCCAACGATTGATAATTTTCGATATTTTGATAAATTTTGTCAAAATTCCAACTTTAAATGCTTATAAAAAAAAATCGTGCCTATGTATTTTTAATATTTTTCAACTGGTATTGTAAAAATATATCAGGAACCTTGTATTAAATTTTTACACTTTTTGGCCCAACAGATAAAACTTTATTGATATTTATAGAAAAAAAAACTAAAAAAATTGAAAGCTGTAAATGTCCATAAACAGCTCAAAAGAGTCAAAATATTTTCAAAATAGTATGGTGTATAGAAAATGCTAATTTAAACATTCAGTGAAATTTTCATGTATCTACAGTTGTTCGTTTTTGAATTGCAACAAAATAAAGAAATTGCTACATGAGTATAATCGAGTGAATATCCAATGTTGTAAAAATTTGAATTTCAAACGCTCATAAAAATTTAATTTGACTGTCCGGTAGAGATTTTTTTATTGCTAAAGGTAGATAATCTTATAAGGAATCTTGTGTTTCATTTTCGAATCTTAGATTTAAAAAGAAAAATTTTTACGAATTCTAAACTCAAAATAATTTTCGTGATTTTTCCATATTTTGTCAATTTTTGAACTTTAAATGCTTATAAAAAAAATTGTGACTAAGGATTTTTAATATTTTTCATCTTCCTTTGAAACAACATATTAGGAGCCTTCTATTAAATTTTCAAGCTTTCGCAACCAACAAATAAAATTTTATTGATATTTCTAGAAAAAAAACTAAAAAAAAACGAAAAATGAAAATGTCCCTAAACAGTTCAAAATAAATCAAAATATTTTGAAAATGTTATCGTGTATAGAAAATGCAATTATAAACAACCAGTGAAAATTTCATGTTCCTACAGTCATTTGTTTTAAAGTTACACCAAAAACCAAATTCGATATTGTCAAAAACCGATTTTGCGTAAAAATTCCCGTTTTTCCTTAATTTTTATGTTGTTTTTGTCGGCGCTCTTGAAAACTACTGGGGAATTTAAATTTTGACCTTCCCAATGCACCAACGATATTCACTTTCCAATCGAACAAGATACTGAAGTCGAAAATCGAAGCATTATTTCGACTACTTATCGTGTACACAGACACAAAAAAAAAAAAGGTGGGTAAGTGGATGTCGCTCTGCTGTACTGTAGGTTACAAGTGGGTCACTGTATAATGGATGGTATTAAATTTGAATTCAATGATACAATATCATTGTATAAGAAAAACGATTCTGAGCGAAGACGGTATGTCAGTCTAGGTTTAAGACAAATTATATACATATCTATGGTATTAAAAAAAAAATTGACCTATAATAAATTCCAAATTAATCATATCACATTATCACAATATCCATTAGGTACTTATAACACGTTATACATCAAGATCAATTACAAACCCTGATACTATCATTGATATATAATAGTACACTTTAGAAGTTTCAAGTAGGTACCCACGAATAATATTATATAATCACAACAAAATAACTAGGTTTTTTAACATGTAATTTCGTCCAAATTTGAACATAAAATGACTATAAAAATAAACTGTGATTGTATATTTTTTAGATTTTTCGGTAAGAGAATTAACTACTTACGTAGAATCTTGTTTTAAATTTTCAATCCTTAGCTATAAAAACTGAACATTTTAGAATTTATTAATTACGATGATTAATAATTTTCGAGATTTTGAAAAATTCTGTCAAAATTCGATCTTTAAATGCTTATAAAAAAAAACTGTGCCTATGTATTTTTAATATTTTTCAACTGCTATCGTAACAATATATCAGGAGCCTTGTATAAAATTTTTACACTTTTTGGCCCAACAGATAAAACTTTATTGATATTTGTAGAAAAAAAAACTAAAAAAAATTGAAAGCTGTAAATGTCCATAAACAGCTCAAAAAGAGTCAAAATATTTTCAAAATTGTATGGTGTATAGAAAATGCTAATTTAAACATTCAGTGAAATTTTCATGTATCTACAGTTGTTCGTTTTTGAATTGCAACAAAATAAGGAAATCGCTACATGAGTAATCGAGTGAAAATCCAATGTTGTAAAAATTTGAATTTCAAACGCTCATAAAAATTTAATTTGACTGTCCGGTAGAGATTTTTTTATTGATAAAGGTAGATAATCTTATAAGGAATCTTGTGTTTCATTTTCAAATCTTAGATTTAAAAAGAAAAATTTTTACGAATTCTTAACTCAAAATAATTTGCTAATTTTCGTGATTTTTCCATATTTTGTCAATTTTTGAACTTTAAATGCTTATAAAAAAAAATTGTGACTAAGGATTTTTAATATTTTTCATCTGCCTTTGAAACAACATATTAGGAGCCTTCTATTAAATTTTCAAGCTTTCGCAACCAACAAATACAATTTTATTGATATTTTTAGAAAAAAAACTAAAAAAAAATGGAAAATGAAAATGTCCCTAAACAGTTCAAAATAAATCAAAATATTTTGAAAATTTTATCGTGTATAGAAAATGCAAATATAAACAACCAGTGAAAATTTCATGTATCTACGGTCATTTGTTTTAAAGTTACACCAAAAACCAAATTCGATTTTGTCAAAAACTGATTTTGCGTAAAAATTCCCGTTTTTCCTTAATTTTTATGTTGTTTTTCCCGGCGCTTGTGAAAACTATTGGGAATTTTAAATTTTGACCTCCCCAATGCACCAACGATATTCACTTTCCAATCGAACAAGATACTGAAGTCGAAAATCGAAGCATTATTTCGACTACTTATCGTGTACACAGACACAAAAAAAAAAAAATAAAAAAATAAAAAAAAAATAAAAAAAAAAAACACACATCATTGTAAAATCACTACATTCATCGTTTCACTCAGAATCTAAAAATAAAAAAAAAACACACATCATTGTAAAATCAATACATTCATCGTTTCACTCAGAATCTAAAATAAATAAACACACATCATTGTAAAATCAATACATTCATCGTTTCACTCAGAATCTAAAATAGGTATTAATATGGATATTTCATTATCTGTTCTAAAAATAACGTAGTTACATATAAAATTGGTATTTATGTGGGAGTGTATTACTTTTTGTATTAATTACATCATAAATAAACATATTTTATTTATGAAATGTAATTTATCATCACTTAAAGACTATTAGGTAGGTATTTTTTAACGACCTGAACATAAATCAGTGTTGTTACGTATATAATACTCAAATATATAATTGAAAAATTATATAATACATAGTATTATACTTCGTAAACCTCGGGAATTTTACGTTTTATACATATTATAGGTACCTATTATATAGGTATTATATTATTTGTTTTCGAATCGGGCCGAGAATAAGCATTATGATTTAACAAATATAGGCAGAACAATTTTTTTTATCTAGAAGCGACCACCGCACAATTAGAAATTGTTTTTTTTTTAAATCGGTCTATCTTGGTACATTGAACGGGAAACGAAGTACACGGTTTCAGCTAGTAACAATATAAATATATTATAAAATATCCAAACCGACAAACCGTTTCCACTCAGAATCGTTTTTCGTATACAATGATATTATATCATTTATATATTAATTTAGGAAACTATAACATCCTGCTAAGCTAATAAAATAAACAATTTGAGAAAATGAAAGTTTTTAAAAACAATAACGTTTTTTACAATCGTATATTCGTATTATAAAACAACAAAATAACGAAATTGATGTTGCTGAAATCTGATCGGTATATTTATTAGTTTCTATAGGTAATAACAGCTGTGAGCAGAGTTTAACAATATTAATATATAGTAAAGAAATTATAACATAGTACCTATATCCTTTGTTTTTTACAATAAGTCAATAAAAAGTATAACTAGTTTGTATTAATCTTATTAAATTGGTGTTTCCCATGGTCGTATTAAATTTACTTCCGTGACAAAGCAACCAATTTCTTTATTTTGCACATTTTTAAAGCGAAACACCAGTTTATATTTTCAATAAAAATATACTTTGGGAAAATTATTAGATTCCAATTTCGTCAAATCATACCCTGATGTAATATATGTGCCCTGTAAAAATTTGGTGATTAATTATAAATACATAATAATTAGACAACGAATGGCACACATTGTAACTTTGTATATTAATATTATTTTATTTCTATGATTGAAATTCTCCAACAATAACATAATACGTTGATTATTTTTAATATTAATTCAACCACTTTTAAGTCATTAAACATCGTATATCCATTATGTTTAGCATAAAATGATATCATTATTTTTATGTTTTCATATATTACCACTGGTATTGGACATTTTTCAGTTGGAGAGTTAAAAGCATTGACAATTGTACGCCACGCATTTCCAGAAAGATTTCTAACATCACTGCATGCCTTTTTTCTTTTGTGAATATAATAATTTGGTATCCAACCACCAGTTGAACCCCAAGACGAAAAGTTTAAATCAAGCTATAAAAAAATAATAATAATATATAACTGTTGCACGTGGGTTGAATTAATAATGAACATTTTCAGTTTAATTAAAGATTAAAAAGTTTTAAACTAATAGACCATATTAAGTAAAATATTACATTCATCAGAACTTTGAAACTTCATTCACTTATATTGTGATAAAAATAATGGTTTGAACCTCAAACAAGCCATAGTTTTGCCAAGTATCTGTGTTTTTGTCCATATTCCTCTTCAATAACGTTACATATATAACTGCTGTCCTTATCGTCGCCAGCAATCGTTATATAATGATGTGTGTATTGTGTAATTTGACTTTCCGGTAGAGATTTTTTTATTGATAAAGGTAGACAATCTTATGAGTAATCTTGTATTAGATTTTCAAATTTTAGATTTAAAAAGAAAAATTTTTACGAATTCTTAACTCAAAATAATTTGCTAATTTTCGTGATTTTTCCATAATTTTGTCAATTTTTGAACTTTAAATGCTTATAAAAAAAAATTGTGACTAAGGATTTTTAATATTTTTCATCTGCCTTTGAAACAATATATTAGGAGCCTTCTATTAAATTTTCAAGCTTTCACAACCAACAAATAAAATTTTATTGATATATCTAGAAAAAAAACTAAAAAAAAACTAAAAATGAAAATGTCCCTAAACTGTTCAAAATAAATCAAAATATTTTGAAAATGTTATCGTGTATAGAAGATGCAAATATAAACAACCAGTGAAAATTTCATGTACCTACGGTCATTTGTTTTAAAGTTAAACCAAAAACAAAATTCGATTTTCTGAAAAATCGATTTTGCGTAAAAATTCCCGTTTTTCCTTAATTTTTCTTTTGTTTTTTTTGGCGCTTTTGAAAAGTACTGCGAATTTTAAATTTTGACCTTCCCAATGCACCAACGATATTCACTTTCCAATCGAACAAGATACTGAAGTCGAAAATCGAAGCATTATTTCGACTACTTATCGTGTACACAGACACAAAAAAAAAAAATAAAAAAAAAACACACATCATTGTAAAATCAATACATTCATCGTTTCACTCAGAATCTAAAAATGTGTATTAATGATGTAATAAATACAGAAAGTATGAAATGTAAAAAACTGAATATTGTAAAATATTCATTTTGTCAACGGGTTATTATATTTATTTCTAAATTTAAATTAGCTAAATATAATGATTATTTTAATCTCTCAACTTTAACTCCTTTTTTACCATTCAATTTAAAATTACAAAATTACAATTTCCGGAACAACTAATCAACTTAATAACAGTTTTCCTGTCATCCGTCAATATTTAGAGGTTACAGCTCAAGCATATAAATCCATCTAATTTATCAATATATTTTATAACTCATAAATGTTATTTAGTGTTACAGTGGAAAACATATGAAAAATTCTATAATTGTTGAAATTCTTTGCAAAATGATAATCACAACTTTTGGACTTATTTTATATTTCTCATCGTCTCATTCCAAAAACATTTTTACGCCAAACTTGCCTCTTGTAAATTAATTATTTGCCTTATTTATTAAACATAATACATTATTTCTTTGATTGACATTGATGTGCATAGTAAATAAAATATATTTTTACATAATAATCTCATCAATATCGTTTGGACGTTTGGTTATTGATAAAGTATATCCGTGTGGATCAAGAACAAACCATACAATTCAATTTAATATCTACTCTAGTAAAAAGACATCATCTAAAACTGAAGCGAAAGGGAATATAACAATATTGACACCTTTCGACGATAATGTTACAGTAAGTATATAATGCTTAATTTAATATTTTATATAATACAGTGAAACTTCCTTTAGGTACAATATTGATGTTTCCCTAAATTAGAGAAATCATATGAAGTCCAATTGATTTCTTTAAATGAGCGATGTCGATAATTTTGATGAATTTTAGTAACAAGAAGCTTGAGTGAAAAAACTATTGAGATTAAAATTATTAAATGTGCAAAAACTTTTATATTTTCTAATGTTAAGCATACACTTTATTTGTGATTATTGTTATCGCGCTAGATGCTAAATGTAATTGAGGGGTGGAAATCCAAAACGTCCTATTGCCACAATTGCCAAATAGAATTACATTTTTTTTATTTCATTTATTTTGTTAGATTCAGAATAGATCAAAACGTATTATTTATGGTCAACTATGAAATTCAAAATTACTGGTTGATCCAAAACGAAACTTACCTAAAACGTACCTATTATTGCCAATGTTAAGGGAATACTCACCTTCATTAACTAGGTATACAAAAACGAAATATTTTCAAAACGTACTTTTTTATGTTATTTCATACCATACTGTTACCCGTGTAGTAGCTATATATAATACATACCTATAGGTATATAAGGAAGTAAAAACGTTAAGTTAATACGTACTAAAATTATATTTTAAAAATTTTAATGAAGATTTAAAGTAAATTAGAAATTAAAGTCTAGATTATTTAACACATTCAAATCGTTTTAAATATAAACAATATATTATTTAAACCAATCCACCTTTAATCTAAGTTTGTGGCTGTGTAAGGAGTAAAAGTACACACATGTGATTTCATTAGAGTACAATATAGGTATAGTATAGTAAATAATAAAAAATATTGTATAGTAAAAAGAGAAAAAGCGGATAAGTGGCTGTCGCTTTTCTGTACAGTAAGTTACAAGTTGGTCAATGTTTAATTCATTGTACTAAACTTAAATTCAATGATATAATACAATTTTGTAAAAAAAACGATTATGAGCGGACACGGTTTGCGTGTCTTTATATTGTATATTGTTATTATTTATTATATCCTGTAAATTGAATTTATAGTATAATTTTTTATTCGTTTCTATAGTGATACATAAAGTGTAAAAAAAAAAAAAACACTATTGTAAAACCAATAACTTCCTCGCTCCGCTGAGAATCGAAAAGTAGGTAAAAATAAACGTTATTCGTTAAATATCTGACGATTGATTAGCTAACGGGTCATTAGTGATGTTAATGGGTCTTTCAATCACTGTTTATTGCAATACAAATTCTCAAATTATACAAACAGAATATATTATCTATAATCTTATTTAAAATGTACTCACTAACAGAAGATTAGTATTGAATTACTGATAACACATTTTACGAGTGTTTAAAATTTAGCGATCCGATATCGGGTGATTAACTAATGGACCGTTAAACTAAAATTTAACGTACAGTTAAATATTTAAAGAATGTTAATACAACGAAATTTGTTTACAGGGTCGTTAAAGCTGCTAACAGTCCGTTAAACATTTTATGATCTATTATGCAATTTGGCAATATATGTATATATTTTACTTGTAACACTGACTTAGATCACTAAATAAAACATCATTTAAACATTTTTTGGTATTAAAATTATATCATAAAAAAATTTTTTATTACATCATTTGTCAAAGAATTAAAATTGACAGGAGCCAGATAATTAATTAATTATTTCTTCTATATGAAATTTATCAAACGACCTAACCTAACCGAACCAATAACGACCAATTCACGACGAGATAAACAAGAACCGTGCTTATATGAGAATTGGCTGTACAATAATTTGTTGAACGATGAGAAAACATACAACAAAATTGACATAATATAACCAACGTTATTAATACTATATGAACCAAGAGGCTTGTTAGTACTAGTCCAGTTGTAGAATTAAGGGTGGTGGGGGAGGGGAGGATTTGGTGGTGATATCTCACCATGACTTTTTTTTGAAACTGGCGAACCATAATATTTATGTATGTAGGTCTCTACTTATTTAATTATATAAATATTAATATTATATATATTGAGGTACCTTCTGATATAGTATAATATTTAATAGAAACAACAAATAGAAACCCAAATCTCTTCTGGTAACTAAGATAATATTACATGGTAATAAACACTAATCGCTATTTCTTCACAAATATATTAAAATTATGCAGTTTAGATCGATTGTTGGGAATTTTTTTCGGGAACCTTTAGGTATATTTCAAGGAGTTAAGTACAATGGTGCAATCAGAATTTGAAGGTTGGATATAATTCCAGGGTTATAAGTTATTATAGCCTTTGAAGTTTGCAATTTTGAGTATTTTACGTCGTTATTCCATGAATCTACTAGAAAAAGTAAATTTTAAAACTTTATTAAATAGTATGTAATTATTTATTTTAAAGTATGCATGCATTTTATACATATTGTATACATGGTATACTGGTATCTAGACACGCGGCAGCGTGTCAAGCCAAGTTCTAGCTAACAGAAATGGCAAGCAGCAACGTGTGTAATATTACACGAACCATTTGGAGCCAATTTTGACCCACTCATAACTAAAAATATATTCCACATGTCAAATTTGACTCATATATTCAGACTTGCGAGATACAGATGTTCTCCAAATTTCATAAACACGCCTAAAACCCTTATTTAGATTAATAACGTCCCAAAATCGTCATTTTTATCACTGACTGACTGACTGACATACGTATAGATCAAAATTCTAACCCAGTTCCAGATGAAATAGAAAGTTCAAATTTGGCATACAGATAGGTAGTTAGGTTAGTACAAAGGAAAAAATCAGAAACTTGAAAATTTTAAATTTTTTAGTTTTTAATTTTTTAATCAATTGATTTTATTATAATTTTTTAATTATTTGATCTATTATATTTAATTTTTCAATTAATTAATTAAGTGCCTCTAATTAAATGTAATGTTTTATAATGTTACTTAAATAGGTCCGCTAACCTTTCCCGTATCGCCGCTCCAAAAATAGGTCCAGTCGAAAATGTGTCGATATTGGCGACCTGAGCGCAGCAACATAGTAAATACAATTAGGTATGATAATTAAAAATATGCTCAAAAAGAGATAAAATAATTTTATATTAATTTTATATTTTATACTCTGGATACCACCGAAAATATTTTATAATAAATATTATGAATGTTAGTAACTGAATTATACTATATAGTAATATACTTTATTTATAGAATACATCATGGCTAGGTTAGGTTAAGTCATAATAATTTACATAGGTACAAAAAGTAATGATATCCCTTCAAAAACATACATGTAAAATAAGAACCAAATTCAATACTATAATATTATATGCCTTGGTTGTTGACTTCGACGACAAAAGAAGTGAGATCTAAATGGGTTCCCAGTTAGGATAATATATTGAAGCCTAAGGCTGACTTGGCTACGAATTATATTATAGCATTCGCAAGTTCTGAAGCTTTGAGTTCTTATTTTATTCTTCAGAAAATCATCTTCACTCTTCCATTACTGTTTTAGTAGGTACTTAATAATAATTGGTAAATGAAAACTAACAGAGTCAGACCTTAGGCTTTAATATATTATCCTGACTTGGCATCCATTTAGATCTCACTTCATTTGTCGTTGAAGTCAACAACCAAGGCATATATTATAGCATTGAACTTGGCTCTCATTTTACATATATGTTTTTGATGGGAAACCTACTTACATTATACAGATTACACATAACAAAGGTTGGACTGAGAGGTTTTTATTATAAAATACAAACATTTTTTTTTTTGGTGTTTGACAGAAGGGATTATAATGTATCAATCCCCCCTCCCACAAACATGACCAAATCACTCCACTGTACTAGTCACTAGTAAAACAAAACAATTGACACGTGACAAACTGATTGGCCCGAAGTTTGTTAGAGCAACACTATGAGATATATTGACCTTTGAACTTGAATTATGGTTAGACAATACACACATCATTATATAACGATGGCTGGCGACGATAAGGACAGCAGTTATATATGTAACGTTATTGAAGAGGAATATGGACAAAAACACAGATACTTGGAAAAACTATGGCTTGTTTGAGGTTCAAACCATTATTTTTATCACAATATAAGTGAATGAAGTTTCAAAGTTCTGATGAATGTAATATTTTACTTAATATGGTCTATTAGTTTAAAACTTTTTAATCTTTAATTAAACTGAAAATGTTCATTATTAATTCAACCCACGTGCAACATTTATATATTATTATTATTTTTTTATAGCTTGATTTAAACTTTTCGTCTTGGGGTTCAACTGGTGGTTGGATACCAAATTATTATATTCACAAAAGAAAAAAGGCATGCAGTGATGTTAGAAATCTTTCTGGAAATGCGTGGCGTACAATTGTCAATGCTTTTAACTCTCCAACTGAAAAATGTCCAATACCAGTGGTAATATATGAAAACATAAAAATAATGATATCATTTTATGCTAAACATAATGGATATACGATGTTTAATGACTTAAAAGTGGTTGAATTAATATTAAAAATAATCAACGTATTATGTTATTGTTGGAGAATTTCAATCATAGAAATAAAATAATATTAATATACAAAGTTACAATGTGTGCCATTCGTTGTCTAATTATTATGTATTTATAATTAATCACCAAATTTTTACAGGCACATATATTACATCAGGGTATGATTTGACGAAATTGGAATCTAATAATTTTCCCAAAGTATATTTTTATTGAAAATATAAACTGGTGTTTCGCTTTAAAAATGTGCAAAATAAAGAAATTAGTTGCTTTGTCACGGAAGTAAATTTAATACGACCATGGGAAACACCAATTTAATAAGATTAATACAAACTAGTTATACTTTTTATTGACTTATTGTAAAAAACAAAGGATATAGGTACTATGTTATAATTTCTTTACTATATATTAATATTGTTAAACTCTGCTCACAGCTGTTATTACCTATAGAAACTAATAAATATACCGATCAGATTTCAGCAACATCAATTTCGTTATTTTGTTGTTTTATAATACGAATATACGATTGTAAAAAACGTTATTGTTTTTAAAAACTTTCATTTTCTCAAATTGTTTATTTTATTAGCTTAGCAGGATGTTATAGTTTCCTAAATTAATATATAAATGATATAATATCATTGTATACGAAAAACGATTCTGAGTGGAAACGGTTTGTCGGTTTGGATATTTTATAATATATTTATATTGTTACTAGCTGAAACCGTGTACTTCGTTTCCCGTTCAATGTACCAACTCTATATGACTCAAACTTTGTTCAATTCGTTATTTAACATTCAATGTATAATGTTCAAAATTTTTCTCATTTTTTCTGAAGCCTGGAATAAAAATTTTGATTCGGAACAGTATATTATCAGGTAGGCAATCACCTGCGGTAGGTCGCGGACCCCGTGCTGTTTGTACTTATCTTTATGATTTAACTCTAAAGACGTATCAACGTTATACTAAGTATGTCACTGAACTCCTCCTAAACGGCTGGACTAATTGTGAATGCCGAGTCTGTCGACCAATATTATACAAAAGCGTGGCATTGTTTTATGTAGGTACGTAACTTATAAGTAATATGTGAGTATACAACGCTCAATATTTACGTAATTGCGATACATATAACAAGGCTGGGCAATTTAACTATTTTTTTTAACTCGTTATGTTAAGTTTATATAGAAAAATGTTAGTTAAGTTTAAAGTTAAAAGTTAACTTCATTTTTTTTTAACTTGTAAAAGTTACAAGTTATTAGAAAATAAAAGTAACTTAAATTAGTTGAAAATAGGTTACTTTTTTTTTTTAAATAAAATTAACAATTATACCTACCTACCTCTTTTAAAGATAACAAATAACATAATAATTCAATAAATCAAAAAATGTCTTATAATATTTGAATAAATGTTTGTAATAAAATTAGTTACTGTAGGTACCTGGTACTTATATTAATTTTGTGTATAAAAATAGTAACTACCACGCTACTACGGGTATTATTTACATCGACGGGCCAAGTTATCAACGTAATTCTATGAATGAATAAAAATATAATAATAAGTAATGATATTAATAATGATTAGGTATAGGTTAGGTGATATGTCGTGTATGGGATAGGTACTAAGTAAACTGTTATATTACCCCTATGACATTTCTCTCTATTATATAGTTTTAAAATATTTTCTGTGAATATGCAATATAATAACTTACTATTATTATAAATTATTATTTAATAAAATATATTTAATATTTCGGGTTTTTTTTTAAATAATTCATTTTACAAAATTGAATTAATTTTAAATATGTGGTTTGGGAAAAAATTAACTTAACGTGCCAATAAAATTAATTAGCTCGTTAAGTTACTCAATAACATGGGGAAAAATGTAAATCGTTAAGTTAGAAGTTACTTCTAAAAAAAAAAGTGACTCGTTAATTAACTTACTTAAAAGTAACTTAACTTTAACTTATTAACTCGTTAATGCCCAGCCTTGACATATAATATCAAAACACAGAGTACCAAAAATATTAAATGCATTGAATGAATACATTAATTTCACGTAACCAATAATTATTATTATAATAGTTTTAAAACCCATGGCTGCAACTATTTATAAACAAAAATGTCCACCGTAAATCTCTAAATCCCCGTTTGAGCACATTCAATGATTGGACCTAACGGCATTATTTCTTATGTTACATGAATTGCCAATTTAAAATAAGTAAGATATAATTTACTATTAAGTTAAATTAAAAAAAAAATACTTTAACTTATGATAATGAACAAAATTATATTGAATAAAGCATTTACAAATAATGTGCTCCAAAACATGCCTAATACGATAGAACATAGATAGGTAACTTTTGAAAAACTTTTATATACCTATTTATAATATTTGATAATTTTTTTAAATTTCTTATATATTGACGTATAGAATAAATAATATGTTTCATGACAACATTTATGTCAAGTCCATTGTTACATGAGTGAATCACGTGATTAAATGTATATTGTTTACACTGTTACCTACTTTTTATAAATGAAGCTATAGCAAACTGCAAAACAGCCTACTTTAATTACTGTATAAAAAATTAAAACCAATTGCCTTAGTTGTGTTAGTTACTTAGGTAGGTACTTATATTATTATATTATTCACTACATTTCAATTTATTTATTAGGTATCTTTTTACATGTAATATAGTTTATTATGTTAAGTAGGTACCTACCTATAATTATTATTTAATATTTATATATTATTATAGTTATTAATAGGTTGATCATCTGTTGAGCTGAAATTGTTTTCATCGATATCAAGTGCATACCTAATAGATACTTAATATTTTTTTGGATCCTTGTCCCTCCAGCCTATTTCTTAATAAATTGTGGACATAGACCGATTTAAAAAAAAGCATTTCTAATAATGCGGTGGTCGCTTCTAGATAAAAATTTGTTCTGCCTATATTTGTTAAATCATAATGCTTATTATCAGCCCGATTCGAAAACAAATAATACATTACCTATATAATAGGTACCTATAATATGTATAAAACGTGAAATTCCAAGGTTTAAGAAGTATAATACTATGTATTATATAATTTATCAATTATATATTTGAGTATTATACACGTCCCAACACTGATTTATGTTCAGGTCTTTAAAAAATAGTCTATAAGTGATGATAAATTACATTTCATAAATTAATTAATATGTTTATTAATGATGTAATAAATACATAAAGTATTACACTCCCACATTAATACCAATTCGATATGTAACTATACGTTATTTTTAGAACAAATATTTAAATCTCCGTATTAATATTTTTTATAGTTTAATTTTCAATTTTAATACAATAATACATTGATATAACCGTATTGACAAATGTGAAATGAAAATGACAGGTTTCTTTATCTACTTTTTAAAATGGTTTTTTTTTACATAGATTATTTAAATTTTTTAGCGTTTTAAATTTCCAAAATATCCGGTTTTTTTTAACTTTAAGAAAACTTCTTTTTTTCAGAAATGCATTATTTTAATATTCTCCAATTTTTCCACGTTTTCCGAGGCTCTGGAAAAAAAACGGTTTTTCCCGAAATTTTCCCGATTTTTCCGGCATTTTGATCCCTAATAAAAACTAATAAAATAATATAATGATCAGTTTTCGGCAACATCAATTTTGTTGTTTTTTTAATGCGATTGTAAAACACGTTATTGTTTTTAAATACTTCCATTTTCTCAAAATGTATATTAGCAGGATGTTATAGTTTCCAAAATGAATCTATAAATTATATAACATCATTGTATACGAAAAACGATTCTGAGTGGAGACGGTTTATCAGTGACCATATTATATATTATATTGTTTTTACTTATTATTAATACCGTAACCGGTAAATTCAATTAATATATTATAAAATTACAAAAAATAACTGAAATCGTATGTATAATACATATTACCTACTGAGAATCTTAACCTGTTCAATGGACCAACTACATTCAATTTCCCATCGAACAAGATACTGAAGTTAAAAACTTAAGCATTATTTCGACTACTTACCGTGTATACAAAAAAAAAAAACACGCATCAAGGTAAATTCAATACATTCATAGCTCCTCTCAGAATCTTAAATGCGATACTGCACCTACCTAAACATCATAAAAACAAACCAGTATTACAATTTAAGAAAAAATTTTTCTTCTTTTATGGTGGAGTGATAAGTAGGTAGTTACCCAAAAAGAGTTTACCCCAGTGATAAAAAAGGTTCGGCCCCACTGCTGGTATGAGTACAATTATACATTTATAATATGAAAGACAGTGGTATGACTAAAAATAATAGCCTATCTATCACGCCGTCCCAACAACATTTTATTATTGAAAATGTACATAAATATTTACAGTAAATAACTGAAAAGTGAAAACTGACCGAACTACTAATCGTCTAGACTCTAGAGTCTAGACAGTATTTTATTTATTTTCTAAAATTTTGTTATTTGCACAGCTGGTTGTAAATTTATTTAGTTTTAAAATTGTTTTTTTTGAGCTTAGTCTTAAAATAATATTGTTAATTGATTGGAAAAAAAATTCATAATTTTCAAAAACATATTTTTTCAAGTCATAAATCATACCTACATTTAAATATATTTTAATTTGCATTAAGAATTATTCATACATCTAATGGAGTACAAGATTTGTTAGTTGCTAATCAATGATTATTATTCAATAATCATATCAAACGTTGGCTAATGTAACATTAATGTTTAATCAAATTTATTATATGTTTATAATATTATTATGGCACTATTCTATTGCTAGTTGGGGTTTGAACAATATGTCCATTTTATGGGTATATATGTAGGTTTAAGACATTCCTTACAACAAAAAATAAAACCAAAAACAGTTTATCACCAGACATGAGGGTATCAGAGTATAATGAATGAAACAATGAACTCGACAATTGTCATTTTATCGAATTCAAAATATATATTTAGTACATTTATCATTATTTCCCAATGGTTCTACTAAACCCGGTCGTTGTGGTCGGTTATATTATTATCAGTTATCATGTTCTTGGTGTTCACTTAGGACTTCCAAGTTTCCGACAGCCTGTGTGATTGTGTACAGTGGTATCCGCAGGGGGGAGGCTAACGGGCTCAACCCCCCCCCCCCATTGCCCATATAATTATTACTTTTTCAAAATAATATTAATCAAGTTTAAACTGTCAACTATAGTAAATCTCATATATGTCTGACCAGAATGAATTCATTTTTGAAAAAACATTGTATTTGCATACCCAATTTTAATAAATTATCTGTAACTTTTCGGTAAAAGTATGAACTACTTGTATGAAAGACCTTGTATTAAATTCTAGTCTAGCCTTAGATATATATATTTTATATTTTATAAGTTTTAAACTACAAATTAACCGTGGTTTTGACGAAATTTGAACTTTAAATGCTTATGAAAAATAACCATGATGCCTATATATTGTTAATATTTTACTATTATAGCTATAATAAAAAAACTTACGTATTACATTTTTAAGCTTTTTTACCGGATAAATAATTTTTTATTGACATTTATTGGAAAAAATTTTTAATTAATCAAACACAATCCAAGTTAAAACGGTATAACCAGGCTTGTTACCAAACAATTTAAATACATTTTCATTTTTTTTTCTCCAACTATTTTTAAAAGCACTAAGAATTTTCAATTTCGACCTCCTAAAAGTACTAACTAGATTCAATTTGCTCCCAAAAACATACACTGGGCATTGAAGCTTATGATCAGAGCATTTTTTCTACCAGAAGAGTTGAAAAGTTACAAACATTTTAAAATACCCCAAATAAACGTCTGCAATTATTAGACTGGACAAAATAAAAATTAAATTGTAACTAATTTTCAAGCCCCTCCCCCCCATTGAAAAATACTGCGGACAGATTGTGTATGCCGTATATTATTATATAGTATAAGCACTGCAGTACACACCGACCGACCTGTGTTTTATACTTATATATGTATAATCTGGTAGGGAGACACTATTCCCAATCTGTTTTTCACATTTTTTTTTCCCAAAAGTTCTTTTTCTCAATACCACTTTTCCCAAAAGTTATTTTTCACAATACCATTTTTCCCAAAAGTTATTTTTCACAATATCAAATCTATCATTATACGATCTTACCAAATATAAGAAATTATTTATTGTTAATTTTAAAATGTATAAGCATGTATTAAAAAAAGTAGTTAAGATTATTAAATTATTAATTATTATACAAATAATTAACAAATTGTTAATTTTAAAATAAATAAATAAAACTGTATTAAAATTTTAAATTATGACCAATGGCTGTGAGATATGCAATAATATCATTGTTATTAACAAATTCGTCATACTTTGAAACAATATTATGTATTCGTTCCTCTCAGGGCTGGATCAAGGGGGGGGCTGGGGGTGGCTATAGCCCCGGGCCGCAAGTTGAAAGGGGCCACAGTGTGTCAACTAATTTTTTTTCATAACATTATTATAACTTATAAATTTTAAATTTATGTCATATGAAAATGGACTATGGACTTGGATACTTCATTGCCGACACACAAGACCCAATTATAGGTATAGTGTTCGTCGCTTCTTGCAACTCGTTATCGTCGTTATCGAACGGGTTTCCGGCCGATCCGTCAACTCGAAAAATATAATCGGTTAAATTTATTTTTAAACCTAGTACATTACACGTTCTATGAACGACAAACACGTACTTTTGAATGGTCTAATACAGGAAAAAACAAACGTAAAATTATTCAAAAATATTCGGATGGTAAACACTTTTTTTGTTATCATTGATAAATTGCAAAACCAAATTAAAAAAACGTAGCTCAGCTTATGACAATATAACAAACCTTTTTGGATTTTTGACTCGCTTGGACGTGATTGATGATAATTTATTGAAAAAATCCGTAAATAATTTAGTCAATGTTTACTCTCGTGATCTAGAAGAAAGTCTATACGACGAATTGAAACAATTCATTGGTATGGTTAAAGTCAAGGAAGATAATAAATTAATAAAAAACCCGGTTAACATGTTACAAATTATTGTTGAAGATAATCTCTCGGGCGTTTTTCCACATATTTATGTAGCGTTCCGAATTTTTTTAAGTATATCAGTTACCAACTGTGAAAATGAACGATCTTTTTCTGCACTAACAATAATTAAAAATAAATATCGTTGTATGATGGGTGAATCAAGACTGACATCTCTATCTATTCTTTCAATAGAGTGTGAATTGACTATGAATATTTCATTTGAAAATATTATAAGACAATTTGCCCAGGAAAAATCCAGGAAAAAGTTTTTCAAACATAATATTATATAAGATTAAAAATATATATGTATATTTTTTTTATTGCATATACCAAAAAATGTATAATATGATATAAGAATACAATGTTATTTAAAAACAATTCTATACTTATTTTAATTTATATTTATTACAAATTAATAAATCAGAAAAAAAAAAGGAAATTGTTTTAGGTGTAATAAAAGTAATATCCCCCCTTAAATTATGACCATAATCCGGCCCTGGTTCCTCTACTTTTAGTCGTACCATATTACGACCCTTCCTTATTTTTTGTCCCAGATTTAGTTGTCGTAACATGCACTCAGTGTCGGCTTTTTCTTTGCCAAGTTCAGTGAAAAATGTATAGACGCTTGGATGTTGTCGTCCGACAACCAGGGAGTAAAAACGGTTTTGAAACCAGTTTTGAAAACCGGGTAACCCGAAAAAAATTGAAACCGTTTTCAGACCCGAAACCCGAAATTTCTGGATACGTTTTTACTCCCTGCCGACAACCACTTGGAACCGATTATGCCAGCCTTCTGACAAATTATTAGTTCTTGCCAATCGTTGTAGTACTGCATGGTACTGGTTCCACAATGTTGGAGGGAATCTGGGTTCGGTTCCTTTTCTCCGACCTCTAGCTTGTCTCCCACGAATGTAATTTATCTACATTAAATATTTATATTATATTATTTTAGTATTTTAGTATTTATATTATGTTTATTTAAAAAATATTGTATTAAATAAAATATAAGCATTTGTTTTATTATATTATAACGTTATGTATAAAGTTATAAAAAATTACCTCAAAATATTCTGCAATTGGCATATAGTCATCTGGTACTTTTTCTAGTAATTCATCAAACGTTTCAACTACTTTTTCTGGTGGCACAAATGCTAAAGCACCGGTCATCTGTGCCGCGATCTTTATGCTACGGTTTTCTGGATTATTATACTGACTTTGTAATCCTTCTGCCTGGATACGACGATAAAAACTTTGACAAAGATGAAATAAACAAGCATGTATTTCAACTCCAATTATTTTCTTCGTTGCATTTATTATTGATTGTTCAAAATCCGTCATCACAAATTGTTGTCTTCCAATATTTATTCCAAATTTGTGTGCCTCTGAAAGTATAACTTCATATTCTTTAGAATACGCTGCTTCTTCTTTTGACTCCAGTAATGCGTACACCAACGGGAGTTCACTAACTTGATCAGTTCCATTATTTTTCTGTGTGGTGGGTCCTAGTATGGTAAACAACTGAAAAAATATTGTTGGGACAACTTTAAATGTTCCGTCGACAAACCAGGTTGGGCTATTCATTAAAAGTCTCAAATTGTCTTTTGTTGCAAAAATTATTATTCTACCAAATGTTAACTGATAATCAATATCTTCAAATGAATCGTATAATAAAAATTGTTCTCCTGTTATGGTTTGTTTAAACTGAATTGGAAATTCATGCAATTCGTTCATACTTTGAGCTAAAATTCCAGATTTTACTTGTTGCAATTCTGTTCTCAATATTTGTGCTGGGGGTGCTTCAGGATGTTCACTAGCTTTTCTTTTTATATCTGTCATAACTTTTATGGCATTAACTTCTTCTAAATTCGGTGCGTGGTCATGTATAGAATTTTCAGGGCCTTTATGGACTATTATATTTTTTCCAGAATTACTTGTTATAGCCAGAGCACCTTTTTTACGACAACACCAATAAATTCGACCTTGGTTTTCCGAATGTTTATAATAGAGATATCCGTCAATATGCAGAAGCTTTCCTCTTCCATTGGAATTTATAATTTCGGCCATAATTTTAATAATACTGTAATAGAAAATTACAATTAAATATACCTACGTAAGTCAATTTACGAAAAATCACTCATCGAGACAACTACTGTCAAAATGACACTAATCCAGGTAGGTAAATAACAAGGACATTCGATAATCGATATCGACCATTTATCCGATTAACCAAGCAATAAAAATGATTACATACGCGTACCACTAGTCTAGACTATTATCTTAATGGCATGACATGACTGCACACAAATGGCTTACAAAAATAAGATAAGGTTTTTTTTTGGGAAATATTAAATTTGTAAAAATATATATTGGTATAATATATTTATGGTAAATATTGAAATTGGAGAAATTAGATTGGGAATATTAGATTTGGGAAATAGTTGGGAAAAATTGATTGGGAAAAACGGATTGTTAAAACTGTACTACAATCGTATAATCCATATACTATATAGGTATTAGCAATTCGATAAAAGTGGACGGGTTCGGCGAGCAAGCTATCAAATGCTAGTGGGTGGTGGGTGTGTAAATGTGTATATACTATATGTGTATGCTTAACAATAATGACAGAAAGGTAATAAAAACAATGGTAACTAAATTATAATAGTAATTAAATTGCTGTATTACTATTAAGATGACACTAGATATAATATAATAATAATGCACCAGCGCACAGCAACACGACAATATGAAATATAATAATAATTAAGCACGGCCCTTAAGCCAAAACAGTACAATATGTTTAATATGTTTAATATGTTTCATGTGGCCCTCCTGGCCCAACAGAGTAAAATATAGGTATAGCCACCGTTGTTTGAGCAGTACGCTCTTATAAACTATAATAATTATAATAATATGTATAAAATCTTAGTGCACGGCTGGCTAGCACCTAGCTTAGGTACTACCTGTGCCTGTATAAATAAATTGACACAAATATAATAATAATATATGGCGACTCGAGCCTTTCACAGAATAGGGCATAGGTAGGTAAAAATATATGTATAATGACTCGCGCCTTTGAATAATAAGGGTTTAATATTATAATATAATTTATAAACGGCGACATGAAATAATAATTTTCGGGTCTGTTGACACCGGTCGGTGGCTGTATTTCATAATTAGATTATCTACATTTATCTCATTCATATATTACATAATAATTCACGAACTACACAATTAACATAGACAAATAAAATATACAATAATGTGTGTTTTGTGTGTGTGTGTGTGTGTGTGTGTGTGTGTGTGTGTGTGTGTGTGTGCGTTTCTGTCAACCTTTCGGTGGTGGAGTGGTAAGTACGAGGCATTTATCAATAGGTGCATATATTATTCGTTGCCAAGGCAAGCCCGCAGAGAAGCAGCTCACTAGATGCAAAATACTTTTATTGTCAATATAAGCTGTGGGAGTCTTTGCCCAGTGTCGGCAAGGCACCCCTCCCCCATTCCCCGTTCCCTAACCCCAGGGCCTAAAATTGTGTGCAGTAGCTAATATTAAATGTGCAGTAGCAAATTTAAAAGTATGCAGTACTTATTTTCTGCTTTTTTACATTTTTATTTGATTAATATTCAATATTTTAGATTCTAAGTGGATCGATGAATGTATAGATTTTACAATGATGTGTGTGTTTTTTTTTATTGTTGTGTGTGTACACAATAAGTAGGTAGTCGAAATAATGCTTCGATTTTCAACTTCAGTATCTTGTTCGATGGGAAAGTGAATATTGTTGGTACATTGGGGAAGTCAAAATTTAAATTCCCAGTAATTTTCAAAAGCTCCGTGAAACACAAAAGAAAAATTAAGGAAAAACGGGAATTTCTACTCCAAATCGACTTAAGTTTTTGATGTAACTTTAAAACAAATGACCGTAGATACATGCAATTTTAACTGGTTGTTTATATTTGCAATTTTCTATACAAGGTAAAATTTTCAAAATATTTTGATTTGGTTTGAACTGTTTAGGAACATTTTCTGTTTCCAATTTTATAAGTTTTTTTTCTATGAATGTCAATAAAACTTTATTTATTGAGTAAAAATAATTAAAAATGTAATACAAAGCTCCTACTATATTGTTACAATGACATTTGAAAAATATTAAAAATCCTTAGTCACATTTTTTTTTTTATAAACATTTAGAGTTCAAAAATTGACAAAACGTGGAACAATCACGAAAATTAACAAATTATATTGAGTTAAGAATACGTTAAAATTTTTCTTTTGAAATCTAAGATTTTAAAATGTTATACAAGATTTCTTATAAGATTTTATAATTGTATCAAAAAAATAATGTCTATAAGAAAGTAAAATTAATTTTTTTTTAGCGTTTGAATTTCAAATTTTTACAACATTGGATATTCACTCGATTTCTCATGTAGCGATTTTCTTATTTTGTTGTAATTCCATAACGAACAACTGTAGATACGTGAAAATTGCACTGTATGTTTATTTTATCAATTCTTATACTTGACAACATTTTCAAAATATTTTTACTTGTTTTGAGCTGTTTACGGAAAATTTCATACTTCAATTTATTTATTTTTTTTACTAAGAATATCAATAAAGTTTTATCTGTTTTACTAAAAAGTGTAACAATTTAATACAAGGCTTCTGATATATTGTTACAATATCAGTTCAAAAATATTAAAAATACATAGGCACAATTTTTTTTTTATAGGCATTTAAAGATCGAATTTTAAAAAAATTTATCAAATTTAAAATTGAATAATTATTTTGTAGTTAAAAATTTATAAAATGTTCAACTTTTATATCTAAGGAATGAAAATTTAAAACAAGATTCCACGTAAGTAGTTAATTATGTTACCGACAAATCTAAAAAAATACATAGATAGGTATAATTTATTTTTATAGACATTTTAAGTTCAAATTTAAACGAAATTACATACTAAAAACCTAGAATAACTGTATATATATATTTGTGGGTACTTGAAACTTCTAAAGTATGCTATTACTTTATCTATGATAGTATAATGGTTTGTTGTTGATGTATAACGTGTTATATTTTACCTAATGGATATTGTGATATGATTAATTTGGAATTTATCATAGGTACCTAATATAGGTCAATTTTTTTTTAATACCATAGATTAGTATATAATTATTTTTTTTTTTATTTATAATAAGCCTTAACAACAGAGGTTATTGGCTACAAACATAAATATTTTTAACATAAGTATGAAGAATTAATAATTGTACATAACATAATAATAGTAGTATAAAATAAAGAGATATTGAAATATGTCTAGATTATATTAGTTGGTATAATTTAGTTAATTTTAAATAAATAAATATTTTTTTTATGTTGATTGGCTGTGGACTTAGAGCTTTTTCCAGGTTATCTTCTATGTTGAGCTTGGATCTGATGTCGGAGAATTTACCTTAGTGGCATATTAGGTGTTCCACCGTGGAGGTTTCACTGCAAGTTTTTCATTGATGAGGTTCCGATCTGTTCATGAGGTGTTTATGAGTTACCCATATGTGACCTATCCGGAGCCTGTTGAGAATTACTTCCTGGCGTCTTGGTTATGAGAAAAATGGCCATGGGGAGACTGTGGGTTTTATTTTATTGAGCTTGGTGTGGAGTGTTGACCACAAGATTTGCCATTGAGTTAAAATGTGGTTGTCAATGATAGTTTTTAAATCCTAGAAGGTATAGGTGTGGATTTGGTAAGAGAAAGGGAGGTGATGACCTCTTTTAGTCTTTTCCATATGTATTAACCAATTCATTTCCCTGTATTCTGACGTGGCTAGGTACCCAGCAGAGAATGATGATCTGTGCATTGATTTTGAGAAGGTGTATCTGATTTTGGATTTTTCTAGATATACTGTTGCATTGGTGTATATTTAGAATACCGGTTAGGGTGCTGAGAGAGTAGCTAAAGATTATGGCTTTATATATTTTATTTTCATATATGATATCGAGAGCTTTTGAGATCGCACTGACGTCGGCTGTGAAGACTGAGCAGAAATCTGGTAGCTTGAACATTTGTTTTATTTATTTATTTATTATTTGTTTTATACAATGATATTATATCACTGAATTCAAATGTTATACAGCTGAGAGTAAATTTTCAAGGCCGCGACACACGAGAAATAAGACGAAAGTGGGTAACGAATAACGATTTATAATAACATTATTGGTTGCCTAGCAAGGAAATGAAGAGATATTTAATTAAATTAGATTAGGGTAAATTAGATAGATTAGAAATCTGGGCAGAAGTTGGCTAATTTCAAAAGGGAGAGGACCATCTACGGGTGTTGATCAAACAAGGATTTTAAGATTAAATTTCCTATATAAAATGTTGTTTATAAATAGTCGCCATTGCCCATGGGTTTTGAAGCTATTATTATTTATTATTATAATGATTACCTACTATTATTATTATTATTATTATCATTATTATTATTATTTATGATAACTTAATAATTCTCTGCAAACACAAATAATAAAAATGAATCCTCTATGACAGTAAAAACTGTAGATTGTACATTAATAGTTTGATATCATCACGACTGTTTTCACCGAAGTTTTACTTCTATGACCTGTGCCTGCACAGAATTTGCTTTTTTAAAATTTTAAATGCAATTTCCAGCTTTAAATGTTATTGTTTTACAATACAATTCAAATATGAATATAATTGTATAACAATACAATAAATAATTCACACCTACCATTCCAAAACCTACAGTACCAACCCCCCTCCCAATGGCCTAATTAATAAAAAAAAAAAATAAATAAATAAATAATTCATAGTTTTAGGTTTATAAGTGAACAATAATAATAATTATACTGTCATAATATTTTATTTTATACAGTATACACAAATACATTATTATTATATTGATTGGATCAAACATACCTACCCATAATAATGTACCACAGTTAATAATTTAAGATGAATCGCTTGTCGCTACTGCCGTCAATTTTAGCTACCTTAAGTTAATTAAAGTTGGTTTACGTTGTCCTATTTATATTCTGAAAAACCGGAACTCACCAGAAAATTGTCTATAGATCGTTCGGAATATTTGTAAAAATTTAAACTTATATTATCGTAAACTGTAATTGATTAAAAATTGCCTAAATGTTGCCCCTCAAATAATACCCGTAGCGAGAACCCTTAACGAAATTATAATAATAATATCGTTAGTGAACAAAATAAATGTATTAATAGATGCGTGGTATTATGTTCTTTCATCACTGTACACTGTTCGACAGACGATAGGTTTTTTAGAACAGATATTTACTATAGTGAGCATAATCATGGATAAAAATTATAAATTAACAGAGAAGGAATTTTTAATTTTATTTTTATTTGGAAAATCCAAATTATTAAAATTCTCAGGTGGTGCTTTGCATCACCTGCACTTTCCCCCCACGAGCGTGTCTAATCTTTGGCTTGGACAGTGTAGTCCTTTTTATTAAATTTGTTGTGTTTCAATCTTTGATGTGTTAAACATATTATGTAATATTGTAATGTTTAAATCAACAGAGTTTAACATACAGTAAATCTATGGGCATTTTTTTAATTCGCCACGGTCAACACCGTGCAGAATCAGATAGTTACATTCATTTTTGTATATAAATGGTTGCTATGGTAATAATTAAAACATATAATTCATATAGAGTAGGCTATTTTAATGGGCAACGAAGGGCACGGGATCAGATATTTTTATATACCTATATAGATAAATTAGACCTATGGGCAGAAGATAGGCTAATTTAAAAAGAGAGAGGACCAGCCCCAGGAGGTTCTCAAACAGGGATTTTAAGACTTCCGATGGTAATTGTTGCTTATATTTAATAATATTTATATTTCCCATGGGTTTTGAAGCTATTAGAATAATAATTATTGGTTTCCGGGCAACGAAGTGCACGTGATCAGCTAGTATGTAATAAATAGATACAAACAATTAAAAATAAATTTCATTAATTCAATTGAATTGTAGTCATAATTTATAAATGTACAAAGGTACATATATATGTATATTATATAGATATATTGTTAGGGTTAACAACAAAAGAACAAAACAAGGAAGTAGCACAAGTAACACGGGGGGATTTTAATAAGTATTATAGAAAAACTATAAGATGTTAATTAGGTAGTTCATAAGTTTGTTTCTATTCCACTACAACCGTTTTATTATTGTATATGTGTAAAAAGTGTGTCACTTAACTAGCTATAAGCGATGTGTATATAATTTTATAATCTTTATTTTTGAGTCGATGCACGTTATTATCATACGATTTTTAGTCTACAATACCTATTCAATTTAAAAAAGGTGGGCAAGTGGGTGTCGCTCTGCGGTTACAAGTGGGTCACTGTATAATGGTTGATATTAAATTTGAATTCAACGATATAATATCATTGTATAAGAAAAACGATTCTTAGCGGTGACGGTATGTCAGTCTATGTATAAGACATATTATATACATATCAATGGTATTAAACAAAAAATTGACCTATAATAGGTACCTATAATAAATTCCAAATTAATCATATCACAATATCCATTAGGTACTGGTATCGCGTTATACATCAACAAAAACCGTGATACTATCATAGATATATAATAGTACACTTTAGAAGTTTCAAGTACCCATGAATAATATTATTCAATCACAACAAAATAACTAAAATAGTTATTCTAGGTTTTTTAATATGTAATTTCGTCCAAATTAGAATTTAAAATGTCTGTAAAAAATAACTGTGTTCATATATTTTTTAGATTTTTTGGTTACAGTATGGACTATTTACGACAACCTTTGTGTTGAATTTGCAATCCTTAGCTATAAAAACTGAACATTTTATAATTTATTAATTACAATGATTGATAATTTTCGAGATTTTGATAAATTTTGTCAAAATTTGATCGTTAAATGCTTATAAAAAAAAATTTTTGGATATGTATTTTTAATATTTTTCAACTGATATTGTAACAATATATCAGGAGCCTTGTATTAAATTTGTACACTTTTTGGCCCAACAGATAAAACTTTATTGATATTTACAGAAAAAAAAACTAAAAAAAATTGAAAGCTGTAAATGTCCATAAACAGCTCAAAAAGAGTCAAAATATTTTCAAAATTGTATGGTGTATAGGAAATGCTAATATAAACAATCAGTGAAATTTTCATGTATCTACAGTTATTTGTTTTTGAATTACAACAAAATAAGGAAATCGCTACATGAGAAATCGAGTGAACATCCAATGTTGTAAAAATTTGAATTTCAAACGCTCATAAAAATTTAATTTGACTTTCCGGTAGAGATTTTTTTATTGATAAAGGTAGACAATCTTAAGAGTAACCTTGTATTACATTTTCAAATCTTAGATTTAAAAAGAAAAATTTTTACGAATTCTTAACTCAAAATAATTTGCTAATTTTCGTGATTTTTCCATATTTTGTCAATTTTTGAACTTTAAATGCTTATAAAAAAAAACTGTGACTAACGATTTTTAATATTTTTCATCTGCCTCTGAAACAATATACTAGGAGCCTTCTATTAAATTTTCAAGTATTTTTACTTAACAAATAAATTTTTATTGATATTCATAAAAAAAAAAACTAAAAAAAAATGGAAAATGAAAATGTCCCTAAACAGTTCAAAATAAATCAAAATATTTTGAAAATGTTATCGTGTATAGAAAATGCAAATATAAACAACCAGTGAAAATTCCATGTATATACGTTAATTTGTTTTAGAGTTACACCAAAAACCAAAATCGATTTTTTGGAAAACCAATTTTGCGTAAAAATTCCCGTTTTTCCTTAATTTTTATGTTGTTTTTCCCGGCGCTTGTGAAAACTACTGGGAAATGTTTACTTTTGACCCCCCCCCCAAAGTACTAACTATATTCACTTTCCTATCAGAAAAGGTACCATTGAAGAAAAGCTAAGCACTTTTACTGTCCCAAAACGTGATGACAGACACAAAAAAAATAAAAAATATAAAAAAAAACACACATCATTGTAAAACCAATACATTCATCGCTCCGCTCAGAATCTAAAAATATACTATATTGTGTAAGTTTGGTTACCATGTTAAATGTTACTTATATTGGTATTCAACATATTATTGTGTATTGTTTAGTAATTATTAATTGTTGTGTCATCATGTTTTTAGATAATCAGGGTGTAATTATTGTTGTGCAATATCTAGCTTACTTTATATCTTATTTAGTTTGTTAAAAATGTATATTAAAACATTATGATTTGATAAAATGGTATAAAGGATATAGGATAAAATAGTAGGCAGTAATGAAAATAACATGAGTGTTTTTTAGATTGTAAAGATTAAGATGAATAAGCCAATATAAGTTCATACCTGGTGTTTACATTAACGCTATATAGTAATATTTTTAGTTTATAAATGAATTAGTTAAACTTTTAAATGATAAAAGAGTTGTGTTTTAATGTAAAAAGGTATGTTGAAATCATTTTACGTGGACGTAGGAAATTGTGCTTTGTCTTCATAGAATGCAGCCTAAAGACCGTATCAGACTGCTTCTAAACATCGTGTTACCGTGGAACAATTGTTGATCTGAGAATGAGTCCGTATTGTAAGGGTTAACAACAAAATAACAAAACAAGGAAGTAGCACAAGTAACACGGGGGGAGTTTAATAAGTATTATAGAAAAATTATAAGATGTTAATTAGTTCATAAGTTTGTTTCTATCTCACTACAACTGTTTTATTATTGTGTATGTGTAAAAAGTGTGTCACTTAAAAGGCTAGCTGTAAGCGATGTTTATATAATTTTAAGATCTTTATTTTTGAGTCGATGCACGTTATTATCATATTCTCATTTTTAGTCTACAATACCTATTCAATTTAATAAAATATACTATATTGTGTAAGTATGGTTACCATGTTAAATATTACTTATATTGGTATTCAACATATTATTTTATATTGTTTAGTAACTTTCTTTATATCTTATTTAGCTTGTTAAAAATGTATATTAAAATATTATGATTTGATAAAATGGTATAAAGGATATAGGGGAAAATCGTAGGTAGTAATGAAAATAACATGAGTGTTTTTTAGATTGTAAAGATTAAGATGAATAAGCCAATATAAGTTTATACCTAGTGTTTACATTAACGCAATATAGTAAGATTTTTAGTATAGAAATTAATTAATTAAACTTTTAAATAATAAAAGAGTTGTGTTTTAATGTATGGAGGTATGTTGAAATCATTTTACGTTGACGTACCTTGGACATTGTGCTTTGTCTTCATAGAATGCAGCCTAAAGACCGTATCGGACTGCTTCTAAACATCGTGTTGCCGTGGAACCAGTGGCGTAGCCAGGAATTTTTTATGGGGGGGGCTAAGTATACAAATACAATGTGTTTTTATTTACGCTTTTAATTTTTTTTATTAATCTTGATAAAATTCTAAGGTCAACATCGGTCAATGGGGGGGGGCTATAGCCCCCTTAGCCACCCCCCTGGATACGCCACTGCGTGGAACAATTGTTGATCTGAGAATGAGTCCGTCCGAATAATTCAAGTGATCCGAAGAGTGGCCGTAGAATATCCGCAGAGTATATGAATAGAGACGTGTGCATGCCCAGAGAAGCAAACGAGTGTTCCGAGAGCGCAAACCAGTTTTTCGAGAGCCGCTAACAGGTGATCCGAGAGTGAGCTTATCTGTGGAGGTGTCGGTTATATAAAGTGTATTGAAGTTTGTCATCCCCACTTTGTTGCGCAATATCTGAATTGTCTTGTATGTTCTTCCATATAATATTGGTATGTGTTTGTAATTGGACGATTATTGTATTGTTCATGGATGATCGAGATGCAATTATTATTGCGTCAGATGAATTGTGGTGTACATATTAATTGTTGTGTCATCATGTTTTTAGATAATCAGGGTGTAATTATTGTTGTGTAATATCTACTAATCTTATGAGAATGTTAATTACTTTATAAAAATAATTTAATTGCGTTAGTTTAATTAGTTTAATCACCAAGCATTAAATAAGAACAAAAAGAAAAATTACGCCCACCAAAATTTTCACTCGGGGATGAATCCCAGGCTTCAATCCCCTAGTTTCGCCACTACTGAGTAATAGTAAGTACCTAGTGGCTAGTACCTATTTACTTTTAGTAATAGTAGCTATTAAGTATCCTGGATAATTTTTTACCCTCCCACCAAACATTTTAGGTGGCAACCACTCGGCACCACAGCAGTTACAATAACGTTGGTAAACAGGGTTTATGCCTGTTATAACTAACTAGTTTATGAAAACAAAAGAGAACAATAGGAAGATAATTTGTGTTATAACTTATAATAGCTTAATCTCAAACACATGCACGGTGTAGACAAGTCGATAACTAAATCTAATACTTCAACCATAATAAAACTTATACAAGCCCGGATTAAGGGGGGGTCCAGGGGGGGCCATGGCCCCCGGGCCTCCATTTATTTAGGGGCCTCAGATTTGTCCATTATAGGCTACAACACCGCATAAATCACTTTAAAAAAATCGATGATTATTTAGCGAGGAAAAAAGCTTGTAAATTATAATTTATAAATAAAATGATACTTAATTCTTGATTTATTGCTATGTACCTAATACCTATATATATTTATTATAACAGGTACCTATATATTAATATACATTATTTTTTTTTTCGTACAGGGGCCTCATTTAAACTTTGGCCCCTGGGCCTCAAAATGTCTTAATCCGGGCTTGAACTTATATCTTAAATTTAACATCGATGATCGATCACTGCCAGTGGCGTAGCCAGGATTATGAAATTGGGGGTGTTTAAGTATAGATTAAAACCAAGTTTTTACAGTTTAAGAATATAAATAAATTTAGGGTTCGGGACTTGACTTGTTGCACTAAAAATTATCGAAATATGCAGTCAAAATTGTCAAAATATACTTAAATAAAATATATATGCAACTGCATTTTTATATAATTATTTGAAAAATTCATAAAACATACTACAATTTTGGTACTATAGGTTAATAAATAAGTAATAACCAATAACGTGATATGCGAACACCCTGATAAATGAACATGTATCTACTGATTTTCATTTCTTCGTACAATCTAGAATCTAGATGTCAATTATAGTTTTAACACAGTCTTATCACAAAGAGACTTATATCATATAGACTTATCTTACGTACCATATGCGAAAATAGGGCCAACCGTAGCCAAGCTCTACCAACAACCTTAACAGGCAACAGCCCTCCAAAACATTTACTAAAATTGTTTAAGCTTATTCAATTTTATAATTGTATGGTTCTAGGCTTCAGCCTTCCCAAATCTCAAAATGATTGCCTATTTTTCCTAACCAAACATAATGTTTTTAAAGATACTTTTCAATGTTATCCAAATATGATTTTTCCCGACGATTGTATGCACATTTAAGTTATAAAATGCAAAATATACGAAAAATCACTCAAATGTACACTTTTCCTAAAATATGCAAATTCAAATTTTGTTAAGATTATTGAGATATATAAAAAAATTTCATAAGACAAATTTATAACTTATCTAAATTAATCTACGACCATTGCAATAAAACATTCAAGCAGTCCCGAACACTATAAACAATATATTTATTAGCGGGTGAAACTTCAATGGGGGTGTTTAAAGTTTAAACCCCCCCTGGTCACTGCTTTGTGTTTTTGTTATTGCGGCCTTTTTGACTACCTACAGCATTTTTAATAACTATTTACATACAATTATACTTATAGTTCCTTCATAGTTTATTGCTCACACTTCACACTTCACACATATTCTCATTTGTTATTTGAAATATTAAACTCAACTAAATATTAAATAAATTAATTTTAACCATTTGTATTACATACCAGGGGTCTCCAAACTTTTTTATTCAAGGGTCACAAAAAAAATCAAATGCTCTCAGCGGGTAAAAAGTTTATTTACACATATAATTTTTAATTTTATGATAATATATGCACCTATATAAATAATAAGTTTACTTTATATTTTTGTATAAAATATTGTTTACTTTACAATATACTTAAATAAAAATAAATAGGTATAAATATAATATAATATAAATACATTTTTGAAATAATTTTTTTATCCAAATTTACTTTGGAACGGACCGGTTAAAACTTGTTCGCGGGCCGTAGTTTGGAGATCCCTGTTACATACTATACAGTATACTATAGATTATAGAGTATATACAAATATATTTATTATTATTATTATAGAATATCCGACTATATTATTATGATTTATTTTTAAATATTTTTATTTTAAATATACCAACAACTAAATAAGACAATGACTACAAAATGTTTAAGACATATTATAGTATTACACGCTCCACATATTTGTTAGGTTTTTATAATAAAAAAAACCGATTAAAATATCGGTAATACCGAAAATAATAATAATAATTTTATATTTAAATACTAATTTGGCAACGTCACATCCAATTTCACCCGCAATCATACGCTTTTGAATAGTCAAAAGCGTGATTATTTGTTATTCCGGCAATCGTATGCCTAAAAAGGTAAAACGCGCGCAATCGTACTCCACCGATCCATACATACATACAAACATATCATATACACATCATTATCACAACTCCCGAATATTATATTAAACAGGTAACTTATATACTGACATATAAATGAAACATATTGTTAGCATACGATACACATCTTTATACATATAAATATCATATGACCATATACTCTTACAAACTATAATGTACAATTAATGGGTTTTCTCTCTCTGATCCACACACAACATAGTAAATTTACATTTAGCAGAACCAATCCTTTATTATTTACTTTTAATACTAGAGTGAATTCACTTACTATCAAACTTTAAGTAATGAACATTACCTGTGTGTTCACTTTTTTACGATATTTTAATGTTTATGTGAGTGTGTGAACTTTTACAATTTAAAATGCTTATACATTGTATTAAAATAAAAATATTGCATAAAAGCTAACGCATTGACATACGTTGTAGGACATTAAATCTACCTATATAATAATAATACTTTTAAAATATGATCGCTTGAAGGCGAAAAATTAGAATAATAAATGTTTATCGACATTTTCAAGAGTTCTCATTTTTTTTTATAACTAAAACTATAAATTGTAAACATTTTATGAAATAATTATTTGTTTTAATGAGATTAATAAAATGCATGAAAATGTTCTTATTGTTAAACAATTTGAATAATGATGTACACTGGTTTTCTTATATTGAGTTGTACATAATATAAATAAGTTTTAAAAAAACTACTGTTTAAAACTATTTTAATACAAAATATAAAATGGTTTTCAACAATATTGAGTACCTAATATATACAATATTTTAAAATAATTATTAGGATTGATGTTGGTTCAAGCTAATTTTGTTTTAAAAACCTACTTCCTTTTTTTTAAAAAAAAAAAAAGACATGAATTATGTAAATATAAAGATATGAAATAGATGACTGCCAGTAACAGATCCCTCAGGAATTGGTTTTTTTAACGATTGAAGAAATCACGAAATCACAGGGCCACGAGGGTGACGAAGGCGATGAGGTACTCCAGTTGGCCTGAAAACAAATTAAAACACACATAGGTGTTATATTTATGTATATGTTATTTTGTAATACTGCTCATTAAATCATTTTTTCTGCATATTATGATTAAAAGTATAGATACAAAATTAAAATTATAAATTTTTATGATTTTAATGTGTTTGTAAAGAAACCTAATGCTGTAAAAAAGGTTTACCATTGATGTTTAATTTGGGTGGGCTCTCAATATTGACTTAATCCAACATATGCTGCAATATGTACGGCAGTATTTTGATTTTGAACTGTGTTTCTGAAGCTGACATTAGTGTATTGAGTGGACAGAGACACACATTCAGCCAATAGTGGTTGAGCTGCTGAACTAAGTTAAAAATTTATATCTACACAATAACAAACGAAAAAAATATTTTTGAATTAATTAAACTTATCAAAATAAATAGATATTAATTCAATATTATAAAATATTGTATTGAACTGTTTTGTTTAAATATTGATTCAAACATACCTTGAGATATATCATATGCCTATGACTACCTATCATACAAATATAATGCATATTTAATAAACACATACGATTAATACTAATGGCTAAATTGTTGTATCCAAGCAGATTTATTTTGTTCTATGTACATATTATATATTATGTATATATATATATATATGGTATAAACATATAGATAAACACAGAAATTTTTTTTAAACTTAATTGAGTTTTCTATCATACCAAAGTATTGTGTATTATTTATACCATATTAAGATATTGTTGGTCTCTCGCATTCAACAACAAAAAATACTTATATTTCTAATATAATAAGTTATAACTAATTAAATTACATTACACTATTAATATTATATAATAATAATATAATAATTTATAATATGTTTAATTATGTAAAACGGATAGTCAACCTTTATTGATGAATATATAATAATATAATATTTTATATTATTAATATATAGTATAAGTCTAAACAGTACTTTATGATGTACAACTATGACTATATTATGTTAATTATTTAACTGTTTAACACTATTGGTTAATTCAATAATAATTTTCTTCACACACCAAGTTTACTTAAGTGTAATTTATATTTTTACAATATTCATGATCAACATCTCAAAAAAGTAATAATATTTTGGTATATCATAAATAATAATTTATATAACATTTAATATTTTATAAGATTTTTGCTTAACACAGCCGTAAAATAAAACAGTATCTATATAAGTTTTTATATTGTATAATATATTGAATATCACTAATATAGGCTATTATAGTTTATAATTGTTAAACAGTGTCATTATTATTATTATTATTATATTTAAATTTAAACTATTTATTGTAAATCTATATACTAAATATAGAAAATATCTGGTATAAATATATTTGTGTTTATTTGTGTTTATGTTTATATTTTTGTGTCATCACATTTTGGTGCAGTAAAAATGCCTAACAGCTTTTCTACTTCAACATTAAAAAGAATCTAGTTAGTACTTTGGTGGGTCAAAAGTAAAAAATTCCCAGAATTTTCAAAAACATCAAGAAAAATAAACCAACAATTAAGGAAAAACTAAGATTTTTATGCAAAACCATTTTTAGAAAAAATCAATTTTATGCTTTGGTGTAACTCTAAAAAATAAACTTAAATACATAAAAATGTTCAAAATATTTTGGAATTTTTTTAATCTATTTAATATTGATAAACATAAGAAAATGTTGTCGTAATATAAAATCAAATCTATGGTAGGTTGTTACGGTACTTACAATCTATGGGTATAGTACCTACAAAGTTATAATTTGTAATCATATTACATCATCAATAATATTCTATCCTTTGGTAATATTGATATTTATACATTATTATAGGCATGTAAGTATAAACATACTTAGTATATTATGTAATTCATTGTTTACATAATTTTATACTTGATAGTTAATAGTAGAGATGTTCCGGGTACCCGGCAAATACTCGATGGCCGGGTACTCGATATCATATTTAAGACTCGGCTCTTACTCGAAACCCGGCGTAATATCTACATTTTTACCCGGCATTACTCGGTACCCGGCGTAATACCTACATTTTTACCCGGCTCTTACTCGGTACCCGGCGAAATACTACATTTTTACTCGACTCTTATCCAATGGCAAACGACAATCTATTTATAAATATAGTAATACCTATAATTAACATAACGGGGGAAATCTAAAATTCTAGGGTAATGAATTATAATTTATTTTGGTACTTATTAATTATTATATTACTTAGAATAACTGAACCGATTTACGATAGCCAGTTGATAATAAACAAATCATGTTTTTCTTCTATGAATTACAAAAATAAATCTCGTGTTTACCGTCTAATGTTTATATATAAATTATATGATAACAATCTGCAATCAAAACCCGAAATAAAATATAAATTATTACTATACAAATATTCTCAAGTATAAGTAATCACTAATCTGCAGTAATCACTTTACAGTCTAGTAGTCTACACTGCGCAGCTAGTAATCTAGTATAGTTGTAGTACCTACCTACTACCTATTGCTTTTTTGTTTTAACTTTTTTAAATTCATTCAATGAATATGAATCCAATGGACGAGGCCGAGGACGAGGAAGTGCCATGTATCGGTAAGTAATACATTTTATGTAATTTTAAACTCTATTATTTTTTATTTGTTTTATTACCTGGGAATTGTAGCTTTAAAAATCACACATTCACTATTTATCTATATGTAAATACTAAATAGTAAAAATATGAATATCAATTTTACATTATTTAATAGAGACTAAAGAGCTATTTTAAAATAAAACAATTATAAATACCTACTTAAATAGGAACCATATAACATAATATTATATTATGTTATAGGCTAACCAAATACTTATTAAAGTATTAAATATTAAGTATTAAGTATAACCACAGTTTAGCCATTTACAATAACTAATAAAATTAATTGTTTTTTTACACATATTATATTAGATAGGTAGTCCATCATTTTATTAAACACACTTGGTAAAAGTAAATTAACAATTAAAATAAAACCAAGATTCAGAATCTCAACTGTATTATGAATATTTGGTAGTATTTGGAGCATTCCGGTGTACCTTAATAAATAATTGGTACCAGAGCTACCTACTGGTCAATTTAAAATTAATCCTGATTATTATTATTTATTTATTTTATATTTTAATAGAGCCATTATTAAAAACAAAAAAATTAAGTTTAATTTGGGAATATTTTGAAGAGTCTACATGTGACCTGAGTAGAGTTATTTGTAAACAATGCAAGCAAAAGGTATACAAAGGATTGGGGAAAAAGATGACTACTTCCTCTATGAGGAAACACTTAGAATCAAAACATAAACCATTGTACAAAGAAATGTTAAAATCTGAAGTAAGTTAAGAAATTATAATAATTATAAAATTATAGTTGGTTAATGGTTAGGTATTATGCAGATTAAAAAGTAATATATTAATATTTTGTATCTATTATTCTAAGGAATCAAAAAAAGGCCAAAAGCATTTAAATGTTAAATCTGCTACATGTGATATTAAGACTAAAAGTCATCAACTATCTATTTACGAATCAATGACCAAAACAGAATGTTGGGATATAAATGATAAAAAATCCAAAGTAATTCATAAAGCAATTGGTGAAATGATTTGTGTTGACAATGAACCGTATAAATTAGTTGAACGGACAGGGTTTAAAAAACTCATGGAAATTGTTAAACCACAATATAAAGTAAGCTTGTTTCTATTTTTATTATATTAAATAATAAATAAATGTAAATTTCTTTTTTCAGGTACCTGGTCGCAAATATTTTACTGATAATATTATTCCAGAAATGTATGTTGAACTTAAATTAAAAATTATGGATATGCTGAAGCAGGTTCATACTGTATCGCTTACATCTGATATTTGGACATGCAGCCACAACAATGAAAGTTTTTTAAGTTTTACATGTCATTGGATTTCTAATGATATGATACAACATCATTGTGTTTTAAATGTTAGACATTTCCCAGGAAGACATACAGGCCTCGCCATTAAAGATACATTAGAAAGACTATTGCAGGAATGGGATTTAGAAAATAAGATTCATTTATTAGTACGGTGAGTGCCAAGTGGGAAACAACTACCTAATATTAAGCGATTATGTATAACTAGCTGTCCCGCCTGTCATTGTCCAGGGCAAAGATTTGTATTTTTAATAAATATATTTGTACAAAATATACCACATTTCTTCTAATTATCTAAGTATAATAACACAAGGCTGCAGGACAGTGGACAAATTAACTTATTTTTTAACTTATTAAATTAATATATTAACTGATTAATATAGAAAATTAGAAAACTGTAAGTTAAATATGACATATTTTGGTACCTATTCTAGGTGTTATCCTAGAAAGTAGGAATTCCATATATTTTTTAACTAAAGTACTTATAATGTATTTTTTTTAGAGATAACGGAGCAAATATGAAAAAAGGTGTCGATGATGCTTCGTTATGCAGTTCTGGTTGCTTTCTACACACTATTCACCTTCTTGTAACCGAATCGATAAAGAGTCAAAAATCTGTTCAAGACTTAATGATTCGTGCTAGAAAAGTGTCTACACATTTTCACCATTCATCATCTGCCACTGATAAACTTAAGTCTATTCAAATTAAACTTGGCACTCAGCCTAAGAAACTTATTCAGGATATTTGCACTAGGTTGGTATAAATATTAAATACAAGTTAAAATTGAACATTCTATTTTTTATAATTCGGTCTACCTAATTTGTATTTAAAGCGCACAGCTTGTTTATTTTTAACAAATATGTCTCCCCTATTAATATAGATAAGTGACAACAATCTTCATTAAGTAAAAATTTAAAAATACAAATAAAATTAATATTAGTTATTTTTTCAGGTGGAATTCCAGTTTTTATATGTTGGAACGATTGTTACAATTAAAAACTGCCATTTTAGTATATATAAGTGATGTTGAATCAACTCTACCGACTTTTAACCCCAATGATTGGTTATTAATGGAATCATTAATACATTTACTAAAGCCTTTTGAGGAGCTCACCAAACGTATAAGTTCAAATAAATCTATTATTAGTGAAGTTATACCTGCAATTATGATATTAGATACTTTTTTGAATCGACCTAACACTTCTCATTTTGGAGTTGGAACTACTAAGGATATTATGCTCACTCGTCTTTCAAAGCGTTTTGAAAAAGTAATCAAAGATGACAACCTTATTATAGCCACATTTCTAGATCCAAGGTTTAAATTGTTATTTTTTAAACCAGAAAATAAACAAATAATGAAAAAAATAATATTTAAAATAATATCCAAATTCAACAATCTTAATTCAAATATCGAACATGAACCTACTAGTACTTATATACCTGCAGTAGAAAATTTGAATGCTGGAAGTAGAGAGTCATTATGGGATTTTTATAAAGAAATTGCAACAACATCAAATATCGACCAAACTGAAGAACCTATGTCTCTTAACTATACAGATTTGGATGACTATCATAATTTCAATAAGGATCTAGTTGTCGAATTTGAAAAATATTGTAATATGAAATGTGTTTCGATTGATGAAGATCCATTAAGTTGGTGGAAAATAAATTTTGAAAGTTTTCCATTGATTGGAAATAAATTACTATTACAAAAATATTTATCAGCGCCAGCATCCAGTGTTTATTCTGAGAGGTCGTTCTCAGAGGCAGGATTAGTATATGAAGCTAAAAGAAATAGACTTCAGCCTCAAAATGCTGAACAACTTTTGTTTATTCATCATAATATAAACAAATTTTAAATATTTTTATTGTATAATGATAATATATAATAATGTTAACTACTGACAGGATACCTATTATAATTTAATTTGTTAATTTTTATTAAACTATTAAGTTTTATTTTTATGTTTAAACAGTTTAAAGACTAAATTTCAGAGATTTTAAATTTTAAATAAAGAATTATAAAAATGTATTGTCACAATACATTATATGTAATATACTATTGTGTGGTATTTACTATTTAGTATTTATTAATTTATTGTTTTAGTATTTACATTTGAATTTTTAGTTACAAATTACAATATTCATTCATTATTCAATATTATTGTCTATTGAACAAAACTGCACATAGCTATTGCCTAATATCTAAACAACTGGTATTAGTGTTACTTAATTTGTATTAGTGTTTGGCTAAGTTTTGTTATTAATTTATTATAATTGCAGAACTACCCAGTGGCCAGTACCAGTACTGACTACTGAGTGCTTAAACTGTTTAAAGACTTAAATAAATTATATTATTAATAATTTTTAATCAGTAATTGTTAGTTGATACTTTAATACTAGTATAATTCCTATTTTGTATTTACATTTCTACTCGGCCTATACTCGATACCCGGCTTGTATAAAAATTTTTACTCGGCCAATACTCGATACCCGCTTAGTACTATAAATTTTACTCGGCCAATACTCGATACCCGGTTAGTATAAACAATTTTACTCGGCCAGTACTCGGTACCCGGCTTAGTACCAGATTTTTTACTCAGAACATCTCTAGTTAATAGTATAATAATATAAACAATTTGATAGATGCTCTTATTCGGTATTACAGTGGTTCAGTTCGGTATTTCAGTGCTATTAGAATTGGATACTGGTTCCGCAATATATTACCTACAAATTAAGAGTTTGTTTAAAATATGTCAGTACACTATTTGTTTTCTAATAATATAACATAATGGTATCAGACAATAATATAATGTATTCATGTAGCATTAGTGTCATACAGATAACTCACTATTAAATTAATAAATCAATAAAATCCCATGAGGTGCCCACATGAATATTCTTACCTTTGAGTCTCAGTATTCCCTTTAATATCAATGTTTTTATAACTTACTTGAATTGCAATATTTATAATGTATACTTGGTCTGTAGAATTGTCTTAAAGGAAATCAACTTCTCAAAATGTTCAATAGATTGGCTCGATATCCTAGTTCCTCGTAGGTAAGTACATCATATTATTATATTTCAGTTTTGAAAACCATGATATAAATACAATGTGTATAGTGTATTTGTGTGAACTAAAAACACGAAACAGTAAATCATTAAGTTACTATAAGCAAATATTTAAAATTTTAGAGAACTCGGACAACTGCTTACTTACGTGTGTCGTGTTTAAACTAATCAACTTTGAGACGTGAGTTAGAAAATAGAGTATAGACATAACAAAATGTCTGTAAAAGTGTAATCCAAAAGATCTTAAACTACAAACTAATCAATAAAAATATTATTATTTACCTAGCCAGACATTGATAAGAATGTGTATGATATGTTGCCTATACAAGCCCTTAACACAATACGGTAATCGGAAAAACAAATCCCGTAAAAAAAAATATAGTGAAAATGTACCGACTACCGACAATCTTATTCTTGTACAGTTCTACAGTTGTGCTTTGTATTTTAGTGTTTTCATGTAATGTATAGAATGTTCGTACATAACATTTTTGTGAATAACACGAGTGAGTGTGGCCCACTGATATATTTTGATACAATTATATATCTGTGGTATGGCCATATGAACTGATATATTATTATTGTTTATAATATATTGTCCGCCAGTAGGCTAATAAATTAATAGCTCATACCTACTTGTCACTTGATATTATATTACATTGTATTAAATCAGATTGTTTTTTATAACTTTCTCAATGATATTTTATTTTGATCTGACTTATAATTTCTAAATATATAAATAATTTATTATATACTTACCTGAATACACGGTACACATATATTTTATATGAAAACCTAGGTATTTTATATGTAAGTGTTGCATTTATTCATTAAGCTTCAATGATGTTCGTCGTGAGTTATTATAAGCACTAGGCTTTGTGAACATATTATTATATTTACTAATTTATAGGAATACTAAAGAGTAAAGGGTTTTCTCTATCATCAATACTAGTTAAGTCGTATAAATAAATAATATTAAATTATTGAGTACCAATTTTACCTACATTTGCCCAGTGGTAGTCAAATGATTTTGTAACGGTGGGGACATGGCTGCATTTTTTAACATGCACTATTTTGATCATTATATTACCTGAAATATACCTACCTACCTAATTTATAATTTATATTACTATAAATATTGAAAAAGTCATGGGTGGGGGAGGGTGATCAATCCCCCCACCGTTTGACCAAAACTGTATATAGGTACCACACATAATATAGCAAGTGCCAAGTACCTATAATATCACAATCACGAACTACTTCATAGGACTGGACACTGTATAAAATAAGGTGGCTACAAAGTTGTACGGTGGTCGTACGTTCGCTACGTAACTGCTCTCTAGTGTCATTATTTTATACTGCACTGTTGTAAATTCTTTTATGTGATAATTCGTACTGTCGTAGTGACTAATAGTAACTATATAGTAATGACTGAACAAGAATCAAAAATTAAAAAAATTACTATCAATGTCAATCTTTTTATATTTTATATTCACTATTAAGTATTATCTCCAAAAAAATAAATGGGCATTACTACGTTGCAACCAATTTAGAAAGTTTTTTTTTTTTTTTAGTCATTTTTGACTAGTTTTTGGTAGGATATACGTGAATGTTGTGTCATTCTCATAGTAACAAAATAAATAATTTTAAATAAAAAAAAATAATTTTTGCGATTAAAACACATGTGATCACCACTAAAATGTTTATGACATAAGTACGATTGTACGAAACATTTCGGTTATTGCCATAACAGTTGTTAACAATATTTGTCCACGATTTACGGATAGATTCTTCCTTTGGCGATGAGAATAAAGTAGTATTTTCGTTATTACATTTATTCAATCTACCGTCGCATATTATTAATACTGAACATAAGCAGCTCATATTAAATAATGTGAAGTATAATAAGTTTGTTTCTTACAATCTTAACAATAGTTGAATGTTTCATTCCTCGGAAATCATAATTAATTTCAAAAATGATAAAATTAAGCATTATTCAGTTGTGTAATCTTATCTATCTGAAACTGGTAATGTTGAAATATATGTATGAACTGAACAAACGTAATTGAGTAGTCCATGTTATACATTGCTATCCTAGTTTATCTGGAACTTGGAAACCCTCTTTTGCTGACTATAAGAAACAAAAAAATACATTTCATTGTAATTCTTGTAAACATATATTTTTAAGTAACTGTAACATATCTATTGCAAATTAAGTGTTATTTATATTTTATTTATTATGATAACGCTTTGGAGGGTAAACAGTTAGTAACATAGTCAATATATATGTGTGTAGTTTTGTTGTATAATGTATTATGTGCCAAGTTGAGGTAATTTCTGATCTATAGACTTTAAAGATACTGGATGAAACTTTGGGATGTAATTTTTAATAAATTGATGTTATTATAAGCTATTAAATGTTTATTAAAATACAACTTGTAACAGGTGTCTGATGGTGTATCAGATGTTTTCTCTATTTTACGAGCACAAATCCTAAAAAATTCAACGAAATGGTTAAATATTCACTTCTCTTCAGACAAAACAACCAAACAGCGAAATGAAATGGCAAATCTTAGAAACACGTTACAAAATCGCAGAGAAAAAGGTGAACAAAATTTAATTATCAAGTACGTTAAAGGTATTAAAAAAGGCAAAAATCATTAACACTTCAAAAAACTGAAAAATACACCACCCACCAGCTTAAATTTTTACTATCAAAACGTCCGTAGTTTAAATAATAAATTGTCATATTTGAAATCTCAACTCCCGTGTGCACTACATGATATTTTTATATTTACTGAAACCTGGCTAACAAATAATGTTATGTAATTAATTTAAAACAAAATAATATAGAAACAATTAATAAAATTGAATTAAAACAGATAGATATTTTCAATGAACTTTGGAATATTAGTTATAAAACAAAAACAGCAATTGGTCCTGATGAAATTTCGCCATTATTTTTAAATAAGTGTGCATTCATACTCACTCCAGCTATAACCTCTTTATTTAATAAGTCATTGTTATCAGATATCTTTCCAGAACAATGGAAATCCTCATATATAACCCCGATTTTCAAAAAAGGCAACAGATGTTTAATAAACAATTATCGTCCTATATCTAAATTGTCAATAATACCTAAATTATTTTCAAAATTGGTAAATAATATTATCACACCTTTATGCAATAAATTATTATCAAATGACTAACATGGATTCAGGCAAAATAAATCAACAATAACAAATTTGTGCATATTTAAACACGCAATCTTGGATTCTTTTGAAATTCAATCACAAACTGACGTCATATATACCGATATGGAAAAAGCCTTCGATAGGGTTAATCATAAATTATTAATAAATAAATTGAAAACGTATGGATTCACTGAACCACTTCTTTCTTTGTTTTATTCTTTCATCTCTGGACGCACCCAAATTGTAAAATATAAAAATTATGTCTCTGAACAAATTCTCGTTACTTCCGGTGTCCCCCAAGGAGACCATTTATCCCCAATATTATTTTGCCTTTTTATAGTTGATATATCAGATGTAATCTCTCATTCTAAAATATTATTATTAGCTGATGATGCAAAAATATTCAAAAATATTAGTTGCACAAAACTAAAAAAGACGCTATTGAACTACAATTAGATTTAAATAATATGTATAAATGGTGCCAGCAAAATGCTATGCACTTAAATTTAAAAAAAATGTTTCTATATTACATCTTCTTTAAAAAGACAACCTATTCAGTTAAATTATTCGTTGGGTAATATAAATTTATTAAAAGTTTCTACAGTACACGATCTTGGTGTAAAATTTGACTCCAAACTATCTTTTAAGGACCATGTACTTTATATTAGAAATAAAGCGTCAAAAAAGTTAGGTTTTTTAAAACGAACATGTCGAAACTTTAGAGATGAATCTGCGTTAAAAACATTATACTACTCACTAATCCGTTCACATTTTGATTATGCACTCCTAATCTGGCATCCATATTTAGTAACGCAAATCCAAGATTTAAACAAAATTCAAAAAAATTTTATCAGATTTTTATGCTATCAATGTTTTGTTTATAGAGCACCCCATTCTGATTATAATGTTACAATCCGGTTTTTTTAAAATGCAATCACTAGAACAAAGATTTATTCAAATTAAATCAAAATTTTTATTTAAATTATTAAATAATATGATTGATTGTCCGGAATTACTACAAAATATAAATTTTAAAATAAATTCAATAAACCACCGATCTGTAAATTTATTCTACATAAAACATTCAGCTACAAACTATTTGCGAAATTCTCCATCAAATATTTTAATGTCCACAGGCAAATCTATAAAAAATATTGATTTTTTTGGTAATTCTCCAAATACTTTTATGTCAAATGTTCTAAGAAATACATAACAAATTAGGTACTAGAAATAAAATTAATATCTCGTTTTTATTTCATTGTATTTTTTATTATAGAAATTTAAATATTTAAATATTTATTGTATGATATTAAGAGGACGCCACACCCGCATGTGTTGTCTCCGTCTTACAAATGTACAACATAGCAAAAACTCTTTTGCGAGGGACAACTTTTCTCGCACCATATTTGTTGTAGAACTACCAAATTTTCACAGCACTTAAACAAGAACTTTATCTGTGCAACAGCTTGCTCTTTTTTTTCAATACCACCATCCAATCATTTTTTATAAGCAAATTAAAAAATATAATGTTTAGAAGCAAATAACTTGTATTGTATATATGTTATTGAAAAAAAGAGCACGCTGTTGCACAGATAAAGTTCTTCTTTAAGTGCTGTGAAAATTTGGTAGTTCTACAACAAATATGGTGCGAGAAAAGTTGTCCCTCGCAAAAGAGTTTTTGCTATGTTGTACATTTGTAAGACGGAGACAACACATGCGGGTGTGGAGTCCTCTTAATACCTATTTGCTCTTTAAATTTTAAGTTATGTTTATTATTATTATTATTATTATCATTGTTATTAAAATTATTGTTATATATAAATCATTTTACTGTTAATGTACGTGTACAATATATTATATATATATTATATGAAAAAAAAAACTGTAATTGGAATTTATTTCCGTAATAAAGAAATATTATTATTAAATATTATTATTATTATAATTATATAAATAAAATTTAATAGATACTCTTCTTCGGTACTACAATATAAAATCCCCATCCCTTTGGACAACTATGATTATATTGTAAATAAAAAATTAAGTATTTAGGTATACAACTTTTGTTCGTAAACTAAAAATTATGTTTACAATGTTCACATAAATGCACACTTCAATAGAATTTTATTTAGTATTTTGTGTCATAAAGTTACCAAACCGAAATGTTTAAAATGAATCACGTCCAATTTTCAGAACTCTGAATTTCCAAACTTGTTAGGTGTTCTTTGAAATATATGTTCGGATGCTCCGTGCTATTAAAATTGGATACTGGTTCCGCAATATATTACCTATAAATTAAGAGTTTGTTTAAAATAATAAGTCAGTACACTATTTGTTTTCTCTCTGACCTATGAACAACATGACACATTTGTGTAGAGCAGATCCCATTTTGTAATGTTAGCTTTAATAAACAAAGAATAAAAATATTTTCTAAAGGTATATTTAATTATATTTTATTTTTAAAGCTAATTATTGGTACTTTAATGAACTAATATAATTTATTTAACATAGTTATTTATTATTTATTTTGACTTAACTGGCTGAGCCCTTCTTTGGACACAAATATAATTCTACACACACAATTATATATATTATAATATAACATAATGTTATCAGACAATATAATGTATTCATGTAGTAATAGTGTCGTACAGATAACTCACTATTAAATTAATAAATCAATAAATTGCCATGAGGTGCCCACATGAATATTCTTACTTTTAAGTCTTAGTATTGCCTTTAATATCAATGTTTTTAAAACTTACTTGAATTGCAATATTTATAATGTATACTTGGTCTGTAGAATTGTTTTAAAGAAAATCAACTTCTCAAAATGTTCAATAGATTGGCTCGATATCCTAGTTCCTCGTAGGTAAGTACATCATATTATTATATTTCAGTTTTGAAAACCATGATATAAATACAATGTGTATAGTGTATTTGTGTGAACTAAAAACACGAAACAGTAAATCATTAAGTTACTATAAGCAAATATTTAAATTAATTTAAATTAATAGCTCATACCTACTTGTCACTTGATATTATATTACATTGTATTAAATCAGATTGTTTTTTATAACTTTCTCAATGATATTTTATTTTGATCTGACTTATAATTTCTAAATATATAAATAATTTATTATATACTTACCTGAATACACGGTACACATATATTTTATATGAAAACCTAGGTATTTTATATGTAAGTGTTGCATTTATTCATTAAGCTTCAATGATGTTCGTCGTGAGTTATTATAAGCACTAGGCTTTGTGAACATATTATTATATTTACTAATTTATAGGAATACTAAAGAGTAAAGGGTTTTCTCTATCATCAATACTAGTTAAGTCGTATAAATAAATAATATTAAATTATTGAGTACCAATTTTACCTACATTTGCCCAGTGGTAGTCAAATGATTTTGTAACGGTGGGGACATGGCTGCATTTTTTAACATGCACTATTTTGATCATTATATTACCTGAAATATACCTACCTACCTAATTTATAATTTATATTACTATAAATATTGAAAAAGTCATGGGTGGGGGAGGGTGATCAATCCCCCCACCGTTTGACCAAAACTGTATATAGGTACCACACATAATATAGCAAGTGCCAAGTACCTATAATATCACAATCACGAACTACTTCATAGGACTGGACACTGTATAAAATAAGGTGGCTACAAAGTTGTACGGTGGTCGTACGTTCGCTACTTAACACAGTCGCAAACGTACATACCGGTACAACTTTGTGACCGGTGGCCCTCCCTCCCCCTGCCAGGAGTGTCCAGTCCTATGTAGTAGTTCGTGATCACAATGATATGAAAAAAGTTGCAGATGTCGTGTGGAGCAGTTTAGCAATCCACATCACGTTTAGTAAAAATAAAGGTAAAACAGTTTTATTTAGATACCATATTTATTGACACAGACTTCATAGGGTATTTATATTACATAATTAGGTAAATATATAATAATATACCCGAAAGGGTGTGGACTTCTCAGGACTGTGGTTTTTGTTTAGCTTCGTAAATCAGCATTGCCCCCTCAATATATCCTGAATATACTTTTCTTTTAAAATAAGCTCTTACTTCTTCACGTGACATTGGACGGAGCGGCTTATAGCCAGTGCTGCTACGCTTCTTACGGTTTGAATAGCTCCTAATTGGTTTAACCGGTTCCGGTTCATCTCGTGACAGTTGATCCTGAGAACGCTGGCTTTGGCTCATTTTTTTTTCGTTATTGAAATACTGCGACTCGAGCAACTACGTTTCGGTACTCACCACGGTTTAAGATAGTATGGTTGCCCATCGAGGTATGATAAGACGGCTTTGGATTTAAATCGGACCCCCGTTGCTAGCGCTTCTAGTGGATTTTATAATTGTATATATCATATGATCATTATATACATTTTTATTGTATTTATGTATAACAACAATTTTTATTAGTTTGAATTTCAACGGATATGAGCGCTGCATGCGGGGGACCCCATAGATCACGAGAAAACTTGTATGCTCGGTTGCGTTACGGTATTTTCTGGGCGCTCACCGTTTAAATTGCCGTTTCTATGTTCTACTTCCATTTCTAATCACTAGATAGCGGCAAAGGATTTATTGCGAAATAATTTGAGGTCACATAGCCATATTTATCATAATATAGTATTATAAAATGACGCCGAAAAGCCACAAAGCACTATACACAACAGCCATAAGAAGCGCCAGGTGAACAATGCCAAGTCTAGCTCCCGGGTTCATATAAATGCACTGAAAACTAACGAAAGTTACATGTATTTATGCACTTAAAAACTATTATTATTTTTTGGTGTAACTCAAAAACGAATAACCGTATACTTGACAATTTCATTTGATATTAGCATTATTTATGCATGGTATAGTTTTGACATTTTTTTTTTGCTATTTATAGGTAGGCGTAAGAAATAGTGACTAATGAATAGAAAAATAAAATTGTTACGATTATTTCTCCATAGATGGCGCTGAATGTAGTGTACTCTGGTACCTTGTCTAGAGAAACATTTGTGTCACACTGATAAGACATTCGATATCAGTCCATTCTATCTTAGTCCGTGGTTCTGACCGCCGATCCAGCCGGCGTTGCATAACCAGTTCTTTATAATCGTGGTGCGTGGCGGTTCTTGTTGATAAAATTATTTTCTTATCAGTTATCATTTTGTTGATTATATTGCTTATAAGCATTGAACATTCGCCATTTGCGTGTTTTCGATTTTGGACACGATTTACGAGAGTTAAAAATGAACTTCAACGGCAATATGGATCACGAGGAATCACTCGCCAACAATAAGTATGAGATTAAGGTAAAGGTAAGATAAGCGTGTTTTAAATCTCAACTCGGGTCGATGTCGACATAATAATAATGAATTATAACAGGTATTATAACAAGATGACGTTTCGATTATATTACAGGAACAAAAGCAGGAGATGAAAGAGAACACTGTGACGACTCCTCAACCAGTGGCCGACAAACAGAAAATAAAGAAGTCCAGTCAAGTGGTCGTCGGAGCCGAATCAGGTTAGATTATAACCTCTGTGGTACCTACCTAAACGTTCGTCTTCGTTATTTAATTTTTTGTTTTTCCATACACCGTTAGAGAAGCGTCGGCAACGCGCCAGTGAGTGTCGGAAAAGGATAATGACGAATGAGGACTATACTTACTGGCAACATTTGGCCGAAACTTTAGAACGTAGAGTGAGAGAGGTATATTATTATTATTACTATTTTACATAAATGATACGTCGTTATACCTTCTGTTATTATTGAACGCTCATGATAACATTGATATGAAGGAATGTCTTGTTCGGTGTCTTGTAATATAATTATTCATTTATTCTCATAGGACTTAATGTGGTGCTCCACTTCATTGGAGATTCCAGAACATTTAAAAGAGGATTGGGATATATTGACCGCTGCAATGCTACAATTATCTGAAGCCATTGTAAGACATACTCATAACATACTACTGTAATTTTAAATTTATTTTTAAGATTTTCAATGTATTACCTATGCTGAATGTTTATTAAAATATACTTTAATATGATAATGTTTTATTAAAAAATATCTGATACTAACTAATAAAATATGTTTAACTCATTCACTGTTTTTATTTTATTAAGTGGACATCGTTAAACAACTTGATTGCAACTGGCAAAACTTCAGACATTTATGATTCATAGACAAATAGTAATACTAATATTGTACAATGTGCATACTTTTATGTTATGATTTTATGAAATATGAACTATTAGTACTATACTACTATGTCAATATTGTAAATGCCAATGGCATACTCCTAAATCGCAATCATAAATCATAATGAAATGCTATCAAGTAATACCCATTTTTATAATTTTTAATTTTCAAAAAAATACAATCCCAAATAAACTGTGGTTAGGGTACCAGAACAGCCTTGATTCCTTAGATAACATGGTTGTTACAATTCCACAAATCATAATATTGTTTTTAAATTTACCTCAGAATTAAATAAATAAATAACTAAATTTTTTTAAATCTTCGTGGTTTTGTAGTTTTTGTTCAATTCCATAGAATTATTATAGATAATAATATTATTAGTCTATATTATTAGTCCATGTTCTATTCTGTATATTGACCGTTGGTAATAAATGGTTTGAAAAATATGTTTAGTCCTACGAAAGCAATTTCTAAAAATGTATCACCGGACGAGCTCATATCAAACAGTCAAAAGGTTATAGCTTACAATATTTGAACTACTTACTCACACTTTTCATTTACAAATATACAATAAACGAACACATTATTTGTACATTTCTATTGATGTTGGAACTTGGTATTATCAGACAAAGTGCTAACGGATTATACCACTTACTGTCTCTGCTAAGCGATCTTCACATAATTTGACTTTTTTTAAATAAAAATATGATAGATATTGGCGCTCAGAAGTTTTGTGGAAAAAAAACTGGTTTTTTTTGTACTCATTGGTTTCATTAGTTTTTTTTATTAATCCAACAAAAAAGACATTATAAAAATTACAACTTTAATTAATCTCCCTCCTTTAAGCTTGTGTTGGAGAGAGGCAGTTATTATTGTTAAAAAATATTAAATTATATAAAAAACCATAACATAATAAACATAAGAAAATAATAAGATAATGATAATAATATAAACAATCTAAACAATATAATTGTAAACAGTTTACAACTATATAAGCATAATATAACATTACATTTAAAAATAAATAAACAAAGAAAAACCAAATAGACTTAACATACTAAAAATGTTCTTCTCCAATTCCAGAAATAAATATTTGTATGTACTACATAATATTTAATAATCATAGTATCACCCATTATTGTATTTATTTTGAATTCATATGGCATAGAATCAAACATTTTTATTCAAATGGTGTACAAAAGACTGACCAAGAGACTTATTGGTATATTTAACGGGTAAGTCAAATCTATAAATTATCTTTTATTGCCTAAGTTCTTGTAGTGATTATCTAATTTAGCATGCTTCAATAAATGCATTATTACTATTTTTTATATAAGTATAAACACCACATTTTCACCCTGTAATTTTCATTTGTAGATTCTGCAATAGTACCTACATTTATTTGGACAATTCCAACAATATTATTTTGGTGCGTTTAGTATGACCACCCCATACTAATATACCATATTGGAAATTAAACTGATACGGTGCATAGTAAATTATTCTCATTGTATGTATTGGAACTATATTTCTGACTTTGACTAACTTATAAGTTTTGAAACAAAGCTTATCTAATAAGTTATTAATATGTAAACTCCATCTCAAGTTAATATCAAATATTACTCCTAAGTATCAAATTCCATCCACTTATTTAATAATTTTACAGTTTTCTGAGTTACATATTTTGTTGATGTCACAGCCATGAATTGAAATAGTACCTATTATAATCATAGGCGCCAATAGAAAAATTATTTTGGGGCACTAAAGCATCTCCTATAATACTTTCTATAAATTATATATGCTCAGTACTAATTACTGACTTTTGAACTGGGGGAACTTGGCAGAAATATGAGGGGAACTAAGTCCCCCCAAGCCCCACCTATTTGCGCCAATGATTATAATTAACAACAAATCGAATCGGACATGGGTCCAGTAGAACTTCAGATATAGCTTTGTTTAGCTGTTCAAAGAAATCGCCTCATGTTTTAATAATAATATAGTATAAAATCAAAATAAAGATTATTCAGTTCAGAAATGGCGTTCCGTCAACTGGGTAAACTAATCAGGCACATAGCCAGACATTTTTCCATAAGGGGGCCAATATTTTTTGGCCCCTTTCTATTTGTTGTACCCCCTACCACTCCTCCTCTTATCAGTTATCATACAATGTTTATAAAAAAAAAAAAACTATATTTTGTAATATATTGCATGTATTGGTTAACTATTATATTTTTATGATATATTAATATAAGTACAATTGTACATCTTAAACAATATTATTATACAAGGATAATTCATCTGTTTGACTGTTTCTAAGATTTAGGTACCTACTGGAAATCTTTCAGTAAATTCATCTAAATTAATTAATTTTGAAATATGTTTTTCAATTGACAACAGACCCAAATAAATTATCACATTAGTAGGCTGTTAATTTTAATTAGGTAAAGAGATGGCAATATTAAAAGAGATCATAATTTACAAAAAAAATCCCTAGTTTGATTATTTTTTTGAATTTATGAATGAATTATTTTATTTATATTCTATTAATTAATTGCCTTAAACATAATACCATTTTTAAAAAATATGGAATAACACAGGCTTTGTAGAAGTTTATAATCGTATGAGTTTATTAGTCTAAGTTTATTACAAATTTAAATATTAATGTGTTACTGTACTAAACTAACAATTAATAGCCATAATATTTTAAAATAAAATTAAGGGGACCACTGACTTTTCTAAGACCCCCTCCTTGGTGACGTGCCTGACACTAATACACACTATTTTAGAGTATTGTGTATAATATTATCTATAATATCGATCTTAAACAACCAACAATATTTTTTCGGCACAACGTTGTGACTTGTGAATTGTGACAAACAATTATTATAGTATACCTATGATCTATCTATATTAACCACGAGGTTTTCAAGTTGAGGTGCTCGCATATAAGTGAAACTAATTTATAGGCCTTAAAGTTAGATGAAGTTGTAAGGGATTTGTAGTTCAGACGTTTTTCCCTCGCTCAGTTGTATAGTAATAACTAATAAGTTATAACACTATTAAATATTTGTTGTGTTAGTTTATAACATAAAACATTATAGCCAATGTTTTTTCTTTAATTGTACCTATAACAAATATTAAGTTAACAATATTATGGAGGTACATACATTTATACTTTTTACACAAAATATATGAGTGGGCTTCAAACAATTATGATGTGCTTCAGCCACCCCCACAAACATACATCCACAAGTTACACCAATAATACACGACGAACGTCCACCATCCCGCCATCAAAGTTCGAGGGTTGGGTATTATATTAAAATATTTTTAATTGTTTTATTATTATTTCTTTTTTCCATTATCATAATTTTTAATTAGGTAGTAGGTACCTTCTATTGGTAATGACTAATAACTAATAAGTAATGAAAGTATATTGACCAACATTGATTGCTTGTAATGATGTGACAATATCATGTGCAGTAGGTATAAACATATTATAATATATTTGGGTACATATAAGCTTATCGTGTTTGTTGAAAGCTAATAGTCTACAATACCTAAATTTAAAGAATTCGTAATAAGAGAAAGAGTACCTTTATTAATTAGCTAATAACTTGTTGAATATGGCGAGTGGCAGGCGATGATGTTACATTTCGGATACTCACACTCTTCGGATATATTTCAATAAATTCATGAACATGTTTAATTAATACACGAAGGAACGTAATTTACATTTGATAATTGAAGCCCTAAAAGTCAAGAATCTGAGTCAGGAGCCCGTATTATATGTGTATTGTTACTAATGTTAGGTACTAAATAAATTGAAAGTTTTTCCAAAATATGTGATAAAAAAAAATTAATATAGTAAAATAAAATTATTCGGTATTATTATATTATTAAATAATGCAACTATTACAATCAATACATATAGCCACCATATATAGGTACGATTATTAATGGTGTGCGTTTTTAAATTTTTAATTATTTAAAACGGATATGACATTTTAAAAATAATTATTAATTAATTAATTACTCGAGTCTCAACTCATCTAGTATTGGTTGATAGCACAAGTGTTTATGTATGTGTGTCAAATAATAATAATTTTAAATTGTATAAGTATAAGTTAACCTATTTCCTATACCAAGGCTATAACTTATAAGAACAAAACCAAAAAATAAAACATTGTATTTTCTAAATGCATAATATTATTACCTATGTCTATATATTTTACACGTGGTATTTTCATATTGTTCATTGCTATGCATAACTTAACAATAATTAATTGAAGCTCGTTTTTTGTATTCATTATATAAATTTATTTAATTTATTTGACAAAATAAATGTACATGCATTTGTTTTTTAAATATGATAATTGATAATATACCATATTAATATATTATTATATAATATAATTTGTCCGAACTTCGTTGATAAATTTACTTTGACCGTAATAAAACGATAACATTTAAAATTGACCTTTTTAAAAAGAAATAACTAGATATAATATTTTATAATTAATAGATAAGCAACTTATTGATCACTCCTTCTTGACTCTTGTAGAAAAAACGATAACAGACGAAATTAAAAATAACATAATTATTTGAAATAATATATAAGTACAAATGTACAATACACATAGTACGTCATATTATTAATTGTTCCGTAGAGAATCTAAAACTTATCTAAATAGGTTAAGTAAGAAAAGAATTTAAAACGTCCACATAAGTTAATAGAATTTATTAACAAAAGATTGTATTACTTGACGGTTAACAATTTTACATTATAGCATTAATTCACATTATCATAAACTCGAATGACATCAGGTAATCCTTGAACGTTATTAATGAATTTTGCTAAATGTTCATATTCTACATCGCTTAATGTTACTTTTTGTAGTGCCAAGTGCTCCTCTTCGGCGTGAACTATGTCGTAATTATATTTTTCTAGATTGGTCCGTACTTTGGGCATATCATTTGGTTCACAGAGAAACTTAAAATAACATTAAATATATCAGTTTGGTTTTAATAATACTTTGCAATTTATGTTACATAATTATCAAATGAAAAATATTTATTTTTTAAATAAACTTTTTAACTTTTATACCTAGCTATAAAGCTACAGATATACTAGTATCTAGTTTAGTCAATAAAAAAAGCAAGAGCTATAATATAATATAAAATGTCTACGGCCCGATAAATCGTGTTTTGCATATTATTATTATACTTTTTTCCCTGTATAACCGATAGCAGAGAGGCTGTTTGAGCAAATTCAAATACAATACAATACAATAATATATTATTAAACTTGTAGAGTATTATTATTATTATTTATTAGTAGCATACATATTATGTACTCATAAATCAAAATGCTGCTATTAGAAATTTTAATTTTCGATTATTATTACGACTCGTGCATATGATTTTTTAAAATTATAATTGCTTTATTTTAGAACTTGAAACCTAACTTTTGGCATACAAGCAACATAAGAATGTCTGAACATAAATTATATAAATGTTTTGACCAATTTTTCATACCAGATAACCGACATTGAGGGCTAAAAAGGGCATCAGAAATTCAGAACCCATGCGGTGTGAATAAAAAGTTGTTATATAAAAATCATAAATGTGCGGTCGAGATAATATTCGAAGAGTATAATATTATGTGGTTTGGGTTTAGATATTATATTATAATAAGTACTACTCAACACGTTTTGTCACTAGATAGCCGACTTCGTGTAGGTACTCACAATAATTTATTATATAAGTGTTTTGAAGACAGAAAGCGGCCTAATTTTCTTATACAAATGTCCATG